>OZ038511.1:85512620-85540120 GCA_964036315.1 Acanthosepion esculentum | reverse complement strand
CTTCGCCCTCTTTCAGTGTTGTCATCGATGCAGACAGAAGACCACTCGGTGAGCATGAGCGTCACTTCAATGCTCCTGCATGTAATGAAGTCGCCGCAATCATCCACGGTGAGGAGCATAACAGCCGTGACATTGTCATAAGGTACCGGGGCGGTGGTCTGCGCCGCATCAGTGAAACCCACCGTTCATACGACTGTCTCCAGTACCCAAATCTTTTTTCCATACGGAAGCGATGGGTACCACTTCAAAATCCCAATATACCAAGCAAGCAGCGATTCCATGTCGACCTCAAAGACAGTCTCCTGTAGGGCTTACTACGCCTACATGTTTATGGTTAGGGAGAGTGAATTTAACCACTTGCACATGTGCCGTCAACTATTTCTTCAATTCACTGTTGACATGGCTGCAAAAATGGAGTCGGAAAGGTTAGGATTCATCAAGTTAAATCAATCCAAACTTAGAACCGACTCCTACATTCACCTTCGTGATGGTCTGCGTTCTGATTTTGACCCACGTAATCTTGGCAAACCGTGCATTTTGCCTTCCTCTTACACTGGTGGCCCTCGATACATGCATAAAAGGACACAAGACGCAATGACCTATGTCCGTCATTACGGGAGGCCTGATTTGTTCGTCACGTTCGTGTGCAATCGGAAATGGGTTGAAATCACACGCGGACATTTTCCAGGTCAGCAGTACTCACACAGCCCTGACCTAATTGCCCGCGTTTTCCGGTTACAGCTGTGTAAGCTTATGGATTTAATCTTTAAAGGGCAAGTCTTCGGACGCGTTAAGTGTCATATGTATACAGTGGAATGGCAGAAGCTCGGTTTGCCTCATGCCCACATTCTGCTGCGACTCAATGATAAGGTTGACGCAAACAAAATAGACGATTTCATTTCTGCTGAAATTCCAGATCCTGCACTGGATCCTTTGCTTCACGAAATCATTAAAAACAATATGATAAACGTCCCCTGTGGCGCGAATTACAAAAAAAAGGTCATGTTGGTCAAGCGGCCCCACTTACCTCCGTAAGTTTATCTCAGAAATGCAGACTGCGACGGATGGTTACCCACTGTACAGACGTAGAAGCCCCGCTGAGGGCGGTAGAACTGTCACAGTTAAGGGGCTCACTCTGGACAATCGTTGGGTGGTGCCTTATTGCCCGCTGCTGTCCAAGACTTTTGGAGCCCACATAAACGTTGAATACTGCCACTCAGTAAGGGCAATAAAGTACATCTGCAAGTACGTTAATAAAGGCAGCGATGCTGCCATTTTCGTTATCCGGCGCGACAATTGTGTTGACGAGGTGGCCGATTACGTGGCTGGATGCTACCTCAGCAGTAGCGAGGCCTTTTGGCAAATTTTCGGATTCCCCATACACCAAAGGGCTCCAGCCATTGTGCAGCTTGCTGTTCACTTAGAAAATGGACAGAGGATGTACTTCAGCGAACAAAACGCCCAGCAGGTTGCGGAAAACCCTAAAGACACAACCCTAACAGCTTTCTTTAAATTATGCTCAACAGATGCTTTTGCCAAAACATTGATATACCCCCAAGTCCCGTCCTACTACGTGTGGTCAAACAATCGGTGGGTTCGGCGAAAGGCTGGCGACCCTGTCGAGGGTTATCCCGATGTAAGGTCTAACACTTGCCTTGGACGCGTTTATACTGTACCCTCCAGCCAGCAGGGGTGCTTTTACCCCCGCCTTCTACTTCATGAAATTGCTGGGCCAACGAGTTTCACAGATATTCGCACTGTCGACATAGAGTGCCAGTCTTATAGAGAGGCATGCTTCCGTTTGGGATTGCTTGAAGACGATTCCCAATGGGATGCAGCCATGGTGGAGGGTGAACTTCTCAGAATGCCATCACGGCTTCGAACGCTGTTCGCCATTTTGCTTTTCCGATGCGAACTAAGCGATCCTCTGTCGCTCTGGCTAAAGTACAGAGAATCCATGTCAGAGGATGTGCTGTTCTCCATTCAGTGTAACAGCCCAGGAGTTGAATGCAGTTTCACTGACTTCATATTCAACAGAGCGCTGGTGGCTCTAGAAGATGTTGTTTTCGAACTGGGAGGTGCCTCTTTACCAACTTACGGTTTACCACCACCGCTCAGAGACGGTTTTGACACTGTACCAACTGAGTTATTGCGGGAAACATCCTACTCCATCGAGGGGCTGAACGCATACATTACCGAAAACGAGCCCAAACTTCTACCTGGTCAGAGGGTTGCTTTCACTACCATAACAGACAAGGTAAACGGCTCCAGTGGGGGTATATACTTTTTAGATGCGCCCGGAGGAACTGGCAAAACTTTTCTTACTAAATTAGTCATGGCAGAGGTACGGCGTCGTGGGGAGATCGCTATTGCGGTCGCATCTTCCGGGATTGCTGCAACGTTGCTACCGGGAGGTAGAAACGCTCATTCGGCTTTTAGGTTGCCGCTTGATCTATGCCGGTCACAAACTCCTCTCTGCAACATAACAAAGAATTCACCACAGGCTGAAATTCTGCGGAGATGCAAACATAGTTTGGGATGAGTGCACGATGGCACACAAAGGCGACCTTGTGGCACTTGACTGAAGTCTCCAAGACATCCGCGACTCCGCCAACCCCATGGGTGGAGTAACCCTTCTCCTCGCAGGCGACTTTAGGCAGACTCTACCTGTTATTCCTAAAGGTACATGCGCTGATGCTGTCCGCGCCTGCCTGAAGTCGTCTGCCCTTTGGCGCCATGTGGAGACTCTTAAACTGAGCACGAACATACGTGCCTACGTGAATGGGGACTCCAGATCCGCTGACTTCGCACGGGACCTTCTTGCTCTTGGGGAGGGGAAAATGCCATCTGACACACAAGGTTTTGTGCAGATGGATCAACTTGCCACCACTGTTGAATCACCGGATGAATGCAGTCTTCTACAACCTATCCACTAATTCTGCCGATGCCAATTGGCTTGCTGGGAGGGCCATATTGGCACCGAAGAACTGTACAGTTGATTCCATCAACCTTAAACTGTTGGATTGCATTCCCGGGCAATGTCATGTTTATAAGTCCATCGACAGAACTTCCGATCCATCTGAATTAGCTGAGTATCCCATAGAAGTTTTGAACTCCCTTCAGCCGTCCGGGCTCCCACCTCATATTCTTCGGCTCAAAGTTGGTGCTCCGATTATGCTAATCAGGAATTTGCTCCCACCTAAACAGTGCAACGGGACTCGCCTCATTATTAAATCCCTTTCTTCGAACCTGATTGAGGCGACCATTGCAACTGGCTGCGGCAAGGGGGAAGTCGTTCTGATTCCCAGGATGCATTTCTTCCGTCAGACGCAAGCATACCAATCAACTTGCGTCGCTTACAATTTCCCGTGAAGCTTTGCTTTGCTATGTCCATTAACAAATCACAAGGACAGACGCTTAGCATCGCAGGTCTGCATTTACGCGAGCAGTGCTTCTCTCACGGCCAACTTTACGTTGGGTGCTCACGAGTTGGGTCTAAGGACAGCGTTTTCATTTACTCTCCCAAAAACTGTGCTAGAAGCATAACCTACACGGGGGTCCTGTAGACAACCCGCCCGGTAGCGTTTAAGCGCCATGCACACATATGCAGTCCGATTGCATGGCAATTTTTTGTTTGTCATATTGGTTTTAACGTTAGGTCGTCGTAGTCTCCACTTGCCATTACTAAGACATCTTTGTAATGGTTATCCAGCTCTTTTGCTGCCTTCTGACTTTCATACCTTCACCCGCCATCATCGCGTTTGTTTGTACACTATGATAACCTCACCGTATTCAGTTGCAACACAAGCTGCTAGACACATGAACACCGGCATTAGACATGATTGCTCCACTAAAATTCCGGTTTCATTAACAGTTGATCGGAGCACCTGCAGTTCGTACCAGTGCATAGAAGCACATTCACATTTGAGAAGCTTCGGAGTTTGTTTAATTGTCACAAAAGTCGAGTGCGTCTACGAAATTCAGGCTTCTGCTTTCATATACACTTTACGGCTGCCATGGGTGAAACATGTCAGCCATATGGCTCTATTGTTTTGTTTGTAGTCGTGTAAAAAAAAACAACTAAAAACACACGCCAAGTACAGTGAGCCCGGTCGGTTTTCATAAGCTCTCAGCCGTGATGTTGACTGCAACTGAAGAGAAGGCACTTTTTCATTGCAATTGAGGCGCTCGGCCGTACGACGACCCCGGTCCGGTTCCATGAGCTCTCAGCGTGATGTTGACTGCGACTGAAAAGATGGCACTTCTCCATTGCAATTACGATGCTCGGCTTTACGGCTACCCCCGTTGCGATTTTAAGGGCTCTCAGCCACGATGTAGGTAGTGACAGATTAGAATAAAGGAAGTTATATCACAGACATTTTCTTACCATGACACCCCGTCACTGCTCGCTCATCTCTCGGTTTCACGATTCTGCTTTGTGGTTGTGGCAGCGCCGTCTTTTGGGCATAAGACGCGTCTTTTACTTAGACAAGCGGTTTGTTTGTGATTGCGCACGGCACATACTTTATGTCTATGGCTTCCTCAAGGCACGTTTTCCCTTCAATCCCTATGTATGTTGCAACTGAATCGTGGTTTCTTGACTACTTACCACAAATGCTTCCAGTAATGCTTAACGGTCCAATTGGCTAAAGCAATAACTACTGCCAGCTTTTACGCACAGATGTCTTAGTAATGGCAAATGACTGATGCTACAACGGCTTTCCGTTACTTCCTTCGATACCTTCGAATACTTGGGCCTGCATGATGTCTGCTTAAACTTTGTGTGCATTGCGTTTCAACGTTTTGGAGAAACTTAGTTCCTGTCGACTTACAAAGCACATCTTTCAAAGCAACAGCCGTCCCCAACTCTTACTGTTACATCCCCGGGCAACGCCGGACTCTACTGCTAGTATATATATATATATATATATATATATATATATATATATATATATATATATATATATAAAGGGGGTTCCAATAACTTGGACCGATTTTAAATGTGAATTAAATTTAAGCATCTAATGGTTTTTAACCTTTTTCTTTCAGATTTGGCGGACATTTGGGCGATATTATTTTTCACACATAATTGCCATGACTTATATAACATGTCGTAATAGAGAAATAAATAAATTTTCACCAATAACACTGATTTATTTACTGCTACCTTTGATCCGTCTTAATGAAACACCCTTTATATATATATATATATATATATATAAATTGCTCAAGAATTTGACCAACTTTATTGCGATTAAGTTGAATTTATTTTTAAAATGACTTAGATTAATATCTTATTCGAAAACACTTCTGTAGTTGATTTGAGTTTCTTGCTTCTCTCCAAAAGGCATAACATGTAAACACACACAAAAAGCCGACATTTTTATTTTGACAAAATCATGAGAGTCTGAAGCCATCAATACAAAGGTAAAATGTCACTTTGGTTTTTAAGTTTTGATGAGCTTCTATTTATTTAGAAAAGCACCGAGTATGTCTTTGGTGTTTGATTTCCAGACTATCCTTTCAACAATACTCTCCCACTTTCTCTCTGAGATTTAATTGGTATTTAAATGGGAAAAAAGGACAAAAACCAACCCATATATTACTTTGTCATTTTAGCATTGATCAGTGGTTGATTCAGGAGATCTTGTCAGAAGTTATCAGCTTGGAATGAAAGTCCTATCTGATTTTTAAAATGAAAATGTTGAACAGAATTCATTAACGTATTGCCTCTTCCTGTTGCTTAGTAATGCAACTATGGGTAATTTCATTTTCATTTTGTTCTATCACGATTTCTATGGAAAGTGTTCAGATGAGCTACATTCCTTAATTCAGCCAGTTCTAACCTTCATGGATAACACATGCCATTGCCATGCACATTGAACTACACTCATTCACTTGAGCTGCTTCTTCCCACGAACCCATGCTTTCTGGAAGTGATTCCCAACAGGATGCTTTCCTGATCATTACAACCTTAACCAGTTCAAATCTCATTAACCATCATCTTCCCTACATATGTACATAAGCTGCGTCTTTCAATCCCTTTACATCGAGTGGCTCTCGGGCCTTGTTCGTCTAAAGTAAAGAATACATTAGAAATATTGTACCCTAAGTGCAGCTGCAAAATTCCATCTAGCGTATTTATAGGATCAATACATTGAGTGAAAGAAGAGGTGGTTTTTCCATTTCAAAACTGGAAATTTTAGTCTGGAAGACAAAAGCTAAAGGAGAGATGTCCATAATGACTCAATTCAGAGGATTTGGTACCTGCTGTTTTTTTTTTACAGTGAGGTTCACCCTGTATTAGGCGCGAGAGCCATTCGAGGAAGAGGGTTACAAAATTAAGAGGCACAGTTTACGCTGATATGTGATGAAAATAATGGTTAATCCTAGACTTGAACAGGTTAAGATTGTAGTGATCGGGAAAACATCCTCTTGGGAGTCGGTTCCACAGGGCAGTGATTCTGACACTACGGCTAGAGAATTCATTAGGAAATGTAATGTTAGTTATATGACAGTCCCATGCAAATTGAAAAGGTGCCAGTGGTTGGAAAATCGGCTCTGCACCACCTGTGCCTCTAGCAAATTGCCAATGTGTTGATTGTTGCCAGTCATTAATTAAATGGCAACTTCAAATGCCATTTTGGGACAGGCATGTTACTTGTGATGTAAAATGGATCCTTTACTATAATGTTAACTGTTGTCATCAGTGGATCAGTCGATGAAAGAAACCTGCTCAGCAGTCAAAAGGAGATCATGCTGAGTGTATGGTGGGATATTCAAGGAATCATCCATTACAAACGGTTAGATAATAATCAAACAATCATTGCTGATCTCTAAGGTCAACAACTTTGTTGTTTGAAAGCAGCTTTGGATAGAAAATGTCCATCCTTAGTCAACAGAAAGGGAGTAATCCTCCATCATGTATGTCCTTGCACTGCCCAATTGATTAAAGAACTCTTTGAGGAGCTCAGCTGGGAAAAATTATTATTTCCAAAAAGAAAAAAAATTCTTACAATCTAAAAGAAAATAAAATTTTTGGCTTCAAATAACCTGAAAGGATTGCTAAGCTGTAAAAAATGAAATCAATCAGATTAAAGTGACTATATGGGGTGTTGTTGGAAAGTCGTGTCCTCTGGCCTTAGAAAAACTAGTGACAGAATCTGAAATCCCCAAAGACACATTTGCAATATAAGGATGGGCAAAAAAATTCAGAGGATAAAGGAGGGATTTCTGTAGGTGAGAATACCTGATTAACAAACTGTTATTTAAATACTACAAAAAAAAAAGAAAAAACTATTTTCAATTATAATTATTCAACCTGCCATTCTTTGAAAAAATCATTGCCCTTGTTATCGACAACAATAAAAGCTGGGAAGTTCTCAACAGACACCTGCCATATTGCTTCCATGCCTGAAAAGAAAAGATGATATGAATTTAATATAAAAATACAAATTTCAATTAATGGATGATAGAGTAGCAAGAGCAGAGAAATTGCTAGAAATTTATAATGACAATCAGATAGAAAGTTGATGCAAAAATTCCCAGTGTTTTTGAAACAAAACCATTTATTCATATATAAAATCATAGCATCAATATTCTGCCTTAAGTGGGTTTATATGCATTTTTTTTATAGTGATGTTCACAATGATTTTAACATATTACCACCTATGCATCAGTGCCATAAGAGTGCTGAATGATTTTTACTGCTGCACCTGTGTTGACCCATTTATGAAACTCAGAATACAAACAACATTTAATACAGGGTGCGATGGATAAATTGTCGTCTAAATGATGCAGCAAAAAAAAAAAAAAAAAATGAAAATAACACTCATTTTAACAGATATATTTACCAAAATTACACAAAAACATCTTGAAAGACTAAAGAGTAAATTTATTCAATAAAATCACCAGTGGCTCCAACCTCTTGGGGACAGTCTCCTTGTTAAAGTTGGTGAATGCTGCCATAACCCTTGCCTTCAGTTCATCTTTGGTGTTACAAGAAGTTTTGTTGGTCTCTCGCTCAACTGCATCACACAGATAATAATCAAGGGGGTTGCAACCTGGGTAGTTAGATGGCCGGATGTAAGGAGAGATATATTCGCAGAAATTGTCTGGCAGTCATGACTGGGTTCTCCTACTTGTGTGACATGGTGCAGGGTCCTGTTGCCAGACATAGAATCTTCCAGCAGCCACACCCTTGACCCAGGGCAGCACTACCTTCTCAAGGCACTTGATGTAGGCCTCTGTGTGGTCTAAGGCCTTGTGCAAAGATGAATGGAGGCGTAACGGCGTCATCACAAGTAATCACTCCAAACACCTTCATAATCACCATTAGACTCATCCAACTCTTTTCAAATCCTCTGCACTGTCCTCAGATTAACACTCAAACTCTAAAATGTTTGAAATGGAGCTTCTGGCACAAAATCTAAGCAGTATACAGATTGCCATTTCCAAATTTCTGGCAGAGTGAATTGCATCATGGAGACGCAGTTTATGCGGATATCTAGATAACAGTTAACACTAGACTTGATCAGGTTAAGATTGTAGTGATCGGAAAAACATCCCTGTTAGGAGTCGGCTCTACAGAGGGAGAAAGGGATACAATACATAACTTAACCTGTGAACTTGGGTAAATGGATAGGACAAAGTTTAGGAAAGATAACAAAAAAGACAAAATTTATTAGGAGCTACAAAGGGCAGGAAACTGTGGAGAGCCATAATCATCAGTGCTGAAGTGACATGGCATATAGAAGAAGAAGTTTGTGTAAAGGGTTTAGGAGAGATAACAAAAAGATAAAATTTATTAGGAGCTACAAAGAACTGGTGAGCCATGATCATCAGCATCCTGAAGTGACATGAAAAATGAAGGTTGACGGACTTAAATTTAGATAATTGTATTATTTCTAAGTGTGAAAGAAATTAGTATTGATGTGTAAGAACTAATTTCCTTGTAACAATTCTGTTAATGCAAGAAAATTATATTTTTTCTCAGTTTTTTGGTTAAGAATTTTAATGACTCATTAACAAACAACATTTATGTGTTATGTTTTCAGTTTATCATAAACTAAATTGAAAATGCAAGGCATAATTGTTGCATTCTGTGTCGTCTCAGGATCCCCACACTCATTTTTCAGCACTGTTTTATGGCCATCCACCGTTTTTTTAATTATTTTTAAACTAACATTACATTGTCAGTAATCAACTAATAATATACACAGACATGACAGAATTGAATAGACACCAAGATAAATTTTATTTCTGATTTTTTTTTAATAACCAAGATAAATTAACTTAGATTATTTGATTAAAATTGCAGATAACAATACTGGAACATGCCACGAACCAAAGGAGCATCAGACCTATCCAAATTTCAGCGAGGACGTATCGTGGGCCAACATGAAGGTGGTCTTAGTCAAAGAAAAATATCTGAAAATCTTTCAATACCCCTTTCTACTGTTAATAGAGTGATCGTACAATTCACCAGAGAGGGCAAGAAGTGCACAAAACCTCACCCAGGCCGCCCTGGGCCCTCTGAAAGAACCATGTGTCTTGTCGAAAGAAATGTTGAACAGGATCCACGTTGCAAGGCCTCTGACATAGCAACACAAGTTGATGTCAGTCGCAGAACAGCTGTCAGGCATCTTCACAAGATGGGCTACTATTGCAGAGCTGCGAGAAGGAAACTACTTCTCCGTCCAGCCTATATCAAACACAGAAAGGATTGGGCTCATGAGATGGTAGAGAGACCTGTGACCTTTTGGACCACTGTCATTTTCTCTGATGAGTCAAGATTCGCATTATTTTCTGACAGTGGAAGAGTATGGGTATGGAGACTCTGTAGTCAAGAGTTTGATTTAAAAAGACTGCAGCCAACTGTGAAACATGAGGGCCTTTCAGTAATGGTATGCGGTGCAATTTGGAGTGATGATCGCTCAGAGCTTGTGGAGTGTGAAGGAAACATTAATTCAACCAAATATGTTTCTATATTAAAGAAAGGGCTCTTTCCAATATTCTCAAGTAGTAGAATGAGCAAAGTTGACTCCCTATTCATGGAAGATGGAGCTCCATGTCACACTGCTCAAGCAACGCAACATTGGTTGAGACAAAATGGGATCAATAAACTTCCATGGCCAAGTCAGTCCCTGGATATTAACCCTATTGAACACCTTTGGGGCATATTAGATCGAAAACTCTGCAAAAAGAACAGGAAGCCATCTTCTAAGCCCAAACTCAAGATGATATTCCTCAAGATGATATTCGTGAACCCGTCAATAGCATGCCTAGAAGGGTCCTTGCATTTAAAAAAGCAAAAGGGATGTCAACCAAGTATCAGTTATTAAATTTATGACCATTTATAATTACTTCATTTGTATAAATTACTTGTTTAATAAAATAAACGGTTTCTGTGAGTGTCTATTCAATTCTGTCATGTCTGTGTACATTGTGTATCTGCATGGCTGGCGTGGTGTATACTATGGAGGAACCCTCAACAAAGTTGGAGCCCCAAAAGGGAAAGTTTCAGCAGTGTTTTTTTTTTTGCTTTTGGTACTTTTTTCAACCTAAGTTATATTGTCAATCATCAACTATAATAATTGACAGGGCCGGTGCTTACTACCCCTGGACCTCACAACCATGTGGGGCTCGATGTCTACTGAGGAGGGGGGAGGTGGACAGAAGTCCTAATTTCAGTAGCGCTTACTTTATTAAATTGTAATTTTCTTTCTGAACAGTACTTTTAAATCAATGAAGAGGGGGAATATATCTCTGTAAAACCATTTTTTATTCTGAGATCATCCACTAAGGAGGATCATTGATTTTTTTTTTGATTTTTTTACTAATAGTAATACTACCTAGAAATTTATGGCTAGTACTTATAATAAAATTTTTAGTCCCTATTTTTTACATTTCTAGAAAGATAAAACTAAGAAAATGATTGCTTGAAAAATTATAATGTTTAAAGATTTTAATGCATGAAAAATTTTCCTAAAAATTAAAATACTGTTTCTAAAACAAATTTTTAAGATAATCCCGTTTGTGATGTGTTGGAATCTTTATAAAACTTTTTTTTCAGTGGAAATGCAGAAAGAAACAGAAAAATTTCTGGCATGCATACTGAGGAAGGAGTGCTGGGAGAATTGAACACTCCCAGGACATACTGAAGGCAAGAGGGACAGAGGAAAAAAGTGAATAACAAGGCTAACCAAAGAGCATGTGTAAGTGGATGGTAGCACAGGGAGCGGGAGGGACAGTAAGTGGACAAACATTTTTTAAAGTTACAAAGGATAGGAAGTTGTGGAGAGCCATGATCAACTTACATAACACGCTTGTGTAATTGGATGGCAAAACAAAGAATGGGAAGGAAATTAAGGGGACAAATACTGCTTAGAGCCACGGTGAACGGTGACCTCCTGAAAGGCCACAACATATAAAAGAAATCACATTTGAAATCTAAGATTGGCATATGTTATACAACAAAATTGTTAAAATTGGAAGTCGTAGAGAGTCATGATTGCTTGCATCATGGAAGAGATTTTAAAAAATCCACTAAATCACACTACTACTGTGTGTCAAATGCTGCCATTAATTTTGGATATAGAAACTATTATTGAGACTTTGGAAGGCAACTTCTTGCGGGTTCAATATACAACATCATTAAAATAACTTCTTTAATATCTGGATCTCCATGACTTTTCTTGGGAAAGGTAGAGGTTTCCAAATCCAGTTTTTTTTCTGGACTGGTTGTTCCAACAAGGCCAGAGAGTCAAGTCTACTCTATGAATATCACTGTTCCACAAAAAAAAAAAAAAACTCAAGATAAACCCTTCGAAAAATAGAAACAATGATCTGGAATTGGAATGAAAGCAATGATGACACACAACCTGAATCAATCATAAAAATTCAGAATGTGGAATTAAGAAATACTAAACATGTCAAATACCATGATGTATGGACCAGTTATAACAAATTTAGTATGGGAGATATGGAAATCGAACATAGACTGTGCTAGTGATAGTTTTTGCCAAGACATTAACCTAACTTGGGTCATATTCTAAAACAGCATTAACAGCTGAAGACTTTCAAATAACTACGAAGCCAAGACATTAACCTAACTTGAGTTGTAATCTGAAACTGCATTAAAAATGGCTTTCAGCAAATGAATCCTGTAAGTCTTAGTGAGGACCATCCATCATCGACTCTCATAGTCTGGTGCTACAGAATAATAAAGATCTGTACCAAATAACAGAAACCACCAACTTGAGGATTTCCAACAGCAGCAACAACTAAAATGGGTAGCACATGTAACTCGAAGAGAAAGTAATAACATAATCAAGATGTTGACGTTTCACACTACATTAAAGAAAATGTGAGAAAAGAAGCCCCAATGAATACTGGAAAATAATAATAGTGGAATTAACAATTTTAACAGAAAGATTCAAAAATTTTAACCAAAAGTAGTAATAGCCTTATAAGGAAACAGCTAATATTACTGTTAGAGATGAGGAGAACATATACTACACTTTGATTATAGCCTGATGGCCAGGATGTAAAGAAAAGTGTAACTCAAGTAGCACTGGCTACTCAGTCAAAGAATGCTGAATGTTTCCTTATAAAGAAAAGGCTATTATTACCATTAGAGATGTGGAGAACAGATAATACACTTTGATTCCAACCCATTATTTCTTGATTTCCCTTACCAAGTTCAGGGTATTCTTTCACTTCAACTTTTTTGATGCAATTCTCAGCTAAAATGGCTGCCGGTCCTCCAATTGAACCAAGGTAAAATCCGCCATGTTTTTTACATGATTTAGTAACCTGTGTATAAGAGGAAAATATAAAATGCTGTGAGATCACATCAGGACAATTAAAATGCAAGAATATTTTATATTGAAAAATAAAAATAGTAATATATACTTGAGTTTCAAATAGACAAGGTTGTTGCAATGAAATAAATATTTTTTTTTTCAAATCATAACAAACATTGAGCAATGTTTTTCTTTTTCCTCCTTTACTTTTAACTGTCTTATTTTTGTTTGTTCTTACCACCATGTCAGGAAAGTAAACAGATTTTTTTGTTTTTTTCCAATACCTCCTCTGGGTTGTCATGCATTTTACATGATTTCATAACCTGTGTACGAGAGGAAAAGATAAAATTCTGAGATCACATCAGGACAATTAAAATGCAAGAATTGCTCAACATCGGATATTGACTCCATCAGGGTGTAGCAGTATTGTCAATTCAAAACTGTCATTCTCTGTGAAGATTTTATTGTTAGAGAATATTTTAACAATGGACTCATGATTTTTAAGGTACATGACAAGTCTTTGGTAATTTTCCATTCTTCAGGCTTTCATGAACTTCCTTGTTCAGCTGGGTTGATGATCGTTTTAAAAATCAATTCCTTTTAAAACCAATCATTTGAAAACCAATCCATTTAAAAATGAATTCATTTAAAAAAAAAAAAATTATTTTACAGTGAATTTGAATAAATAAAATAATTAAGTTTTGAACTGAAAATTCTTACCTGTCGGCTTCTGTTACCTTTTGCCAACATAATCATGCTGCCTCCAGCTGCCTGGAATTGGTCGACATAAGAATCCATTCGGCCAGCTGTTGTTGGACCAAAAGATCCACTTGCATAACCCTATAGAAAAAAAGAATCCAAAACAAAAACTGTTACTATTACATTTTTAATACAATGTGTGTATATATATATATATATACACACGGATGCAGAGCATGTACAGTTTTCTCTATATCTCAGTTTCTGACGAAGCTTTCATAAAAGTGAAACATGTTAGATTGATAAACCATTCTTATTTGTTCTTTTATATATATATATATATATATATATATATATATATATATATATATAAAAGAGAGAAAGATGTGGAAAGATATGCAAAAATATGCGCGGCCTAAAAATCCATCAGACAAAAATGAAGTGTCAGGTGCAGTCGAACCAACAGCAGCGCGCAGGAATTTTTCCTGGTGAGACGCAGGAGGTGCAGGGCCGGGAAGCTCACCACAGTGCCCGGTCCCTCCAAGCAGAGGTTCAAGTAGGGCCTGATACTCCATTTCGAAGAAAGATAAAATTGGCCCCAGCCAGTAATAAACACGCCTGGCACGAATTCGATGTGGACATCAGCGAGATCCTTGAAATAACATCAAGAGGTTCGGTGGATAAACGACTAACGACAATGTCCAAAATCATCATTAGTTATGCAGCAGGAAAATTTGGATATGAGGATCGGAAGGAAAAGAAAGGTATTAGCAAAGAAAATAGGAGGGAATTAAAAATTAAACAATTTAGGTCGGAACTAAAATCTCTTCGGAAACAATTTAAAATCGCGAAACCCGAAGAAAGACAACCCTTGTGGGATTCACACTACCCCCACCTTCATTTTGACGCACGCGCGATATTTTCACCCCTTCCTCTCACATTCGTCCGGTTATAGTAGTAAACCGTTGTCTTAGCCGAAGATGAGGAAGAATTCATTTTTTTTGCGCGCTTTTGCAAATTGGCCTTTTCAAGCCAGTCGCCTCGAGGTCGTTCGACCTCGCCGGGCAGGCTCACCTTATCCTCTCGCCGGTGAACCCATAGATACTGGCAGAGATATTTTATTCGGCAAAACCTTGCTAGACCTCATGGCTCGTCTCGGTATCTTAACACATACGACACGGTCGTCACTTTGCTATGACAGATTTTTTGTCCCGAGGCTAACATCTTTACAGAGCAGCCAACTTCCAGGAACTTTCAAAAACTTCCAACCTGATGAACAAAGCATTTTTCACATTCTTCGAACTCATACTTTCTGAACCTGTTACTTTAAAAAGAATTACATACACTCACATTTAAAAACTCTCACAGTGAGTATTTTTCCTTGCCGTATCTTTATAATTCATCAATAATTGACTGTTTTGAACCTTTCTTCTTGAGGAACTCTTTCCCGCCATATGCCATCTTGAATTTAAGTTTTGGCGCGGAAACGCATCCATCTTATGGGACTACTTGTTACGGCCTTTCTTTAGCTTTCAACATTTCCAGTGACTTACTGAAGGTCTCCACAAAAGACAATTTATTAATCTACTTGGCCTTTTTATTAACTGTAACATTTCCAGTACATTTACTGAAGGTCTCTACCAAAGACAATCCACTTGGCCTCTTTTTCAACTACAGTTCCAGTATTCTACTGAAGGTCTTCATTGAAGACAAACTACTTGTTAAACTCTAAATAACATTTATGTTTGTTCTTAACCTTTCGTTGTTTTGCCTGTCTACTTCTTTTCACTTTGTGCGTTTGTACGGTGGAAAGAGCACGTCTTTTATATTTCCTATTTTTTACTTCGTTTGTGGATTCGGTAGTAGTGTGTAGTGTCTGGCACAAGGCCTTATTTTCGTAAACCAGATCTGCACCGCTATCGGGTCTGCAACACCCTTACGGGAGCTTCAAGACCTAATTCGTTTAAAAATAAAGTCTTTACGTAGAGCAGAATGGCATAGACGAAGGAGGAAAGAAAGGGCGAAGAAACGGATGGCATTTCTCTCTAATCCATTCAATTTTACAAAGAAGCTGTTAGGGGAAAATCGAAGTGGACACTTGGAGAGTACCCCCTGTGAAATTAATGCTTTCCTCCAAGAAACTCTGAGTGATCCAAACAGACAGCTAGAACTTGTAGAAAATACGTCCCTGATAAATCCTAATACACCATCAACGACTTTTGACTTGAAAGAACCAACTTGGACGGAAATTAATTCAGTCATTAAAGCAGCCAGAACGGCCTCAACACCAGGTCCAAACGGAGTGCCTTACATAGTTTACAAACGATGTCCAAAACTCCGTCGGATGTTATGGAAGTTACTGAAAGTTATTTGGAGAAGAGGGAAAATAACAGGACAATGGAGACACTCTGAAGTTATTTTGATCTCTAAAGAGAAATCCAGAAAGATAGAGCAATTCAGATGCATCTCCCTGTTTAACATGGAGGGTAAAATATTTTTCAGCATCTTAAACCGACGCTTGGTAGATTTCCTTCTTTAAAATGAGTACATAGATACCTCTGTACAAAAAGGTGGAGTACCAGGATGTATGGAGCATATAGGGATCGTGTCGCAACTATTAAAAGAAGCGAAGACAAATAGGGGCGAGATAGCAATCGTGTGGTTAGATCTTTAAAACGCCTACGGATCAATACCACATAAACTAGTGGAAGCAGCTCTCCACCGCCATTATGTACCAAGTAAAATAACTGAATTAATTTCTGATTACTACAATAATTTCCAAATGAGAACATTATCAGAAAATACTGCGTCGGCATGGCATAAATTGGAGAAAGGCATCATAACGGGATGTACAATCTCAGCGACCCTCTTCTGTTTAGCCATGAACATGCTAATTAAAGCGGCAGAAACAGAATGTAAAGGGACGGTCACTAGGTCGGGATTAAGGCAACCTCCTATAAGAGCCTATATGGATGATATGACGATAACCACTACATCCGTTATTGGTGCGAGATGGCTGCTAAAGGGGATTGAAAAGCATATCACATGGGCCCGAATGAGTTTCAACCCTGTGAAATCGAGATCACTCATTTTAAGGAAAGCTAAAATATTAGATAAGGAGAATTTCAGACTATCTGGGGGAGACATACCAACAATTAGGGAAAAGCCCGTAAAAAGCCTGGGAAAACATATAGATCACTCTCTAAAAGACGCAACAGCAATCCATGAAACAAAAGACAAACTAGAGACTTGGTTAATGAGAGTTGATAAGTCCGGTTTACCAGGCCGATTTAAAGCTTGGATTTATCAGCATGCCATTCTTCCCAAAATCTTATGGCCATTGTCTATTTACGAATTTACAACATCTCATATAGAACAGTTAGAAAAAAGAATAAACGTGCGACACCGAAGATGGTTAGGTCTACCGAAGAGTTTAACCAGTGCTGCTCTATCCGGTAATACCAATGCTCTGCAACTTCCTTTTAGAAGTCTAGTAGAGGAATTCAAAGTCACCAAAATCAGAACAATAATGCAGTACGAGTTATCCAAAGATCCAAAGGTGGCTGGAGTAGGCATTGAAGTCCACTAAGGAAGAAAATGGAGAGCAGAGAACGAATTACGTGTCGCGAAAGAAAGGCTCCGCGAAAAGGCCATATTAGGCGCTGTGGCTACTGGACGAGCAGGCTTAGGGTTTTTTCCTACCATTCGGGTGCACAGAGCTAAAGGTAAACAAAAGAACCTTTTAATACAAGAAGAAGTACGCAAGGGTGAGGAGGAGAAAAGGGCGGCAAAGATGGTAGGACTAAGGCAACAAGGTGCGTGGATCAATTGGGAATCTATCATTTATAGGAAAGTCAAATGGTCGGACATATGGAGTAATGATTTCAATATAAAATTCCTAATTCAGACTGTATACGACACCCTTCCCAGTCCTACCAACCTCCACCTATGGTATGAAACAGAATCGCCACTATGCCAATTGTGTTCGCGTCATGGAACTCTAAAGCATATTCTAAGTAGCTGTAAGACAGCCCTAACGGAAGGCCGGTATAGATGGAGACATGATGAAATCTTAAAGGATATAGCAAAGATAGTTAGTATGGCCATCAGCAATAATACCTTAAACCTAGATAAAAGAGCTATAGAGTTTCATAGAGCTGGTGAGACCTCCCCCCCCACCCCCCCAAAAAAGAACAAGAACATAGCAAATATTCTGTCACTGGCAACAGACTGGGAATTAAGGGTCGGCTTAGGGAAAAGACTAAAATTCCCCGACCACATCGTGCAAACATCTTTACGCCCAGATTTAGTACTTTTCTCTAACAATATTAAGAAAGTAATAATGTGGGAACTGACAGTGCCATGGGAAGAGCATGCAGAAGAAGCCCACGAACGGAAGTTGTTAAAATATGACGAATTAATAACGAGTTGTAAAAACAATGGATGGAAATCAAGCTGTCTACCAATCGAGGTGGGTGTAAGGGGTTTTGCTGCAAGGTCTCTATGCAAAGCCCTGACTGATATTGGCTTAGCAGGTGCTAACAAAAGAAAGGCGATTCGGACCATAACTAATACAGCAGAAAGGACAGCAAAATGGTTTTGGATTAAGCGTGATAGCTCTTGGACTACAAAGTAAAATTATTAAGCCAGTTAAATCTGTAAATAATTATTATATAATTGTAACATGGCAATAATATAATCAGCGTTTTTTTTAAATTTTAAATGCATGACTTGATTTGTACAGGTCCAGTCAACGAACATATGTCAATTGGTAAATTGTGTTATTTGTAAATATATCGTTTTTATGTTAAACCCATTTTATACGCGGTAGTTTTAAGTTACTAGTTACCTTTAGCGGTTTCGGCGCGATCCATCTCGTAAGACTCTTTTCTATTATTCTCTTTTTCTTTTTTAACTTTATATTTATTCGAACTTTTCACATTTTGTATATTTTAATCGGAATCATAACACGTACATAGTGTATGTATAGAGTTTTTTCTCTCGATTTTTGCTTTAAATCGTCTGTATATTATTTTTACTTCATCTTATTAGTTTGTTATCGGTTTTACTTTTAAGCGATTCATATATATATATATATATATAATAAGTATTGTACTTCACATTATAAATACATCTATCTATCTACATATATATATATATATATATATATATATATATATATGTATTTATAATGTGAAGTACAATACTTATTATATTAGTATATTAGTGAAGTATTGTACTTCACATTATAAATATATATATATATATAGATATATGTATTTATAATGTGAAGTACAATACTTATTATATTAGTATATTAGTGAAGTATTGTACTTCACATTATAAATATATATATATATATATATATATATATATATATATATATATATATATATATATATATATATATATATATGTATATATATGTATGTATGTATTTATAATGTGAAGTGCAATACTTATTATATTCCAGGAGCATTTCGTAGTCTATTGTATTTAAACGACTGTAAATTTGTATAGTTTTAAATCAATGTTAAGAAATATTATGTTGCTTATTTTACTTTATCTTATTTTCTTTCTAATTTTATTTTTGTGTGTACAGGAAAAGAAATATACTCTATGTTCATGGACAATTATTTAAATTTAGAGAATATATCCAGTTAAAGTTAACCTGTAATTTTAAGAATCGGGCTAAACGATAAAATGTGATAGTAGGGTTGAGTTTAAGCCCCCCACCCAAAAGCACAAATAAAATACAAACGGTAAATATTTAAATGATACAATACTTAGGGAAGGGATTAAACTTAGGAATATTAAAATTACCTCCTCGTTATCCATTGAAACTGCTTTGGGACATATTGTTAGCAACAGAACAACAGGCAAAAGGCCTGTCAGGCAGTGTATTAACAACAAAAACCTTACGCATTACAACTGAATACATGGGCACACGTAGGACAAAGGTGACGGTGTATGGAGTACCTGTGGATATTCCTGAGGATAGAATGGGGTCCTTCTTCACCAAATATGGTGAAGTACATGAAGTTAAGGCCATCACAAGCAAAATTGGAATAGCTACCGGGGACATGGTGGTCCAAATTACGGTGAATAGGGACAATTTTGATGATATGCCCAATGTTCTTATTTGCCGGGACAAACGGATGTTGGTGGTGGTCGAGGGCAGGTGACCATGTTGCTGGTTGTGCAGCGCTTCGGGGCACATGGCCAAAGAATGCCCGCGCAAAACCTCAAAACTGCCCCCTCGTCCAGTAACGACTGCAGAGACAGTGACAACAATAACAGTGGTTGCGAAACCTCAAAATCAGTGGAGGGAACATGGAAGGAAGTGGTGAGGGGTCGGAAACCCCCGAATGTTCAAACTCCGCCTGATGCACCTCAACTCAAGAAAAACCCAGAACAGCCACAAAAGGAGGTGCAGCCTGCAAAGAAGGCGCAACCCAAGCAGAAACAGCAGCAGCAGCATCAACAAAATGAACAGCAAAAGCAGCAGCAGCAGCAACACCAACACCAAGAACAACAACAGATGGAGGTGGAACATATGGCCCCACCTCGGGCTACATCTCTTAAGAGGTCAAGGGAGGAGGACGATGATGAACCTTTACAAAGTCACTCTGACTGTGGTAGGGCGGAGAAGGTTATGGATAGAACCCGCGCACTCTCCGTCCCTGCTTCGTTCGAAGATCCCGAAGATGCCAAAGTACACATAAGGACTAGGCGTCATTCTGCTTCTCCTACCTGTATTCTCTCCCCCTCCTCGTCTCCCGTTAGCTCTGTGTCCACCCCCCTCACTCATCCACTTCTTCCCCTCCTCATCCATCAAGGGAGAAGAAGAAGAAGAAGAAGAAGAAGAAGAAAAAGATGTTTGCCGGCTCTGAATCTATCTGTAAGGTAGACAGAGAAGACTATAAAAAAGGCCTGTCCAAACAGAGAAAGGCTCTGTTAGAACTCTTATATAAACTGGACTCTGTAGACGGCAAAAGTGTGGAAGACCCCAGAAATTTCTCCCAAGCACCAGTTGTAATAACCTGCGTGAGAGAAACTGGGAGTTATTTGAAAGAATGGAAGCATTTGTCCGAGGCTAAGGAAGCCTTTCCTAACATTAGGATGTATGAACTGGAAAACCCAGATTTAAAAAAAAACTAATGCATTACTGTTCTGGGAGGGTCCCTGTGTTACCCCAGCCCTCCTTATATAGGGCAGTTAAATTAATCTATTCCACGGACATCGGCGAGATTGTTCTGGGTGGACGGATGATGAGGGAATTGGGAACAGGAAGCCTGGGACATTCTGTCGGGGTCCTTACTGCCTCAGATTTCCAGCCTGTATGTGATTAGGTTTTTTGCTTTAACTCTTTTCCTTTTTTTTTTTTTTTTTGCAGGCTTAAACGATGTCAATCAAGTTAGCCAGTATGAATGCGAATGGTTTGAGGGATCGGGGTAAGGCGGCCCGCCTGCTCCGGGATCTCTTGTCGTTCGGCGTAGATGTCGTCGCGATTCAAGAGACCCACTTTGTTTGCGGTTCCGATGCATGTGTGCTGTCTAACGACTTTGTCGTCTATTCAGCATATGGAGACCGGATTGCCAGAGGGCTTTCTTTGCTGGTGAAGCGGACTCTTGATGCGAAGGTGTACCTTGTGCATACCGATGCCGAGGGCCGGTTGATCGTGGCCGATATTGCCGTGAAAAGTGGTTCGTTTCGGGTCGTTGCAGTTTATGCGCCCAACGACTAGGGGGAGCGGGTTTCGTTTTTCCGGAGGTTGGGGCCGTTCCTGGTGGATTCAATGCGCCTAGTCTTAGTGGGGGACTGGAATGCCGTCCTGGACCCCAAGTTAGACATGGAGCGGGGAGCTAGCGGGTGTAGGGGCGATCGTAGCTTGGTCAATCTGATCGACGATTTCGGTCTCGTTGATAGATACCGGGTCGATCACCCCGGGGGGAAAATGTGGACGTGGTCTCTTAAGTGGCCTCCTGACAAGGTGGTTAGCTTCCTTGACAGGATGTTAGTTAGAAGAGCCGACATAGACTTATTAGATTGTCCCACGTTCCACTGGGTAGGATATACGGACCACAAACTTGTTTGTGCCCGTATGGCGTTAGATTATAGGCCTAGAATGGCTGGTTACTGGAAGTTCAATCTGTCCTTACTGGACAGGTGGGACTTCCGGGAGCAGCTAATTAGCTTAGTGCAGCGGGAGCTAGTGGGGGCGGTTATAGGGAATAAGTGGTGGGATCAAGTTAAATGTAGAATTAGGTCTTTCACCACTGATTTCAGCAAGCGGCTCGCCCTAGATAGGGCTGATAAGGATAAGACACTTAAAACTAGTCTTTCCCGGGCGGAGGCTGGGGGTATCCCCTAGAAATAGCATTAGCTAAGGAGGCCGTGCAGTGTTCGAATAGCGAGCGCTACATGGGCCAGGTAATTAGACATAGGTTAAGCAAGGTGTCTCTTATGAAGCTGTGAACTTGGGCGCGGATCTGCGCAGGGAAGAGGTCCGTCGAGGCGGCGATCGTTACATTCGTGAAGTCGATACCCCGGAGGGACGTACTCTTCGGGCCACTGACGACATATGCGAGGCGTTTCGGCGGCATTTCGAGAGCCGGTTTACCAAGAAGCCTGGTCTCCGTGAAGAGGAGTTTCGCAGCTATTTGGCTGACTTTCCTCGGCTTTTGCCGACTGAAGCGGTTAGCTGCGAGGGAGAGATCACGGAGGGCGAAGTCTATGAGGCATTGAAGAAGGTCGGCAGAGGCAAGTCGCCCGGTCTGGATGGTTTGCCCTATAAATTGTACTTGAGTCTGTCGCACATCTTTGTCCCGATTTTGACTGCAGTGTTCAACAACTGGTTCCGGTCGGGGTCCATCCCCAACCGGTTTTCCAGTTGTGTGATCACGCTGTTGAAAAAAAGGCAAGGGTGTTGGGCGGGATTTAGATGACTATAGGCCCATAACTCTGCTAAACACAGAGTTAAAGATTTTGGCCAAGATCCTGCAGGAGCGTTTGCAGTCAGTTGCCGAGTCTCTGTTGGGTCCTGAGCAGACTTGTTCTGTGAGGGGATGAACAATTCAGAGCAAAATGCATCTGATCCGCACGATCATAGAGGGTGTAAAAGACGACAATGAGGCCGCGGCGATCAATTTAGATCAGTCCGAGGCATTTGATAGGGTTGACCATCACTACCTTGCGGCTGTCCTGCAGGCCGCCGGATTCGAACCCGACTTCTGCCGCTGGATTAGCCTCCTGTATCGCTCCCCCAGTGCTGTGGTACAGGTGACCGGGAAGCTGTCGGGCGCCTGGAAGGGGGGGCGATCTTGCGGGCCGCTTCGGTTGGACAGACGGTCCTGTCCGCATTCTTGGAGTGTGGTTTGGACCTGACCTCCAGCTGGAGAAAAATTGGTCTGAAGTACGAGCAAAGGTCGACGCTGCCGGTCAGACTTGGCGTCGACGGAGGTTGTCCGTGAAGGGCAGGGTGGAGGTGTGTGTTACATACATTTTCCCGATTGTCCTTTATCGATTGTCCGTACTTCCTCTCTGTGACGACCACAGGAAGCCGCTCGAGCGCTTGCTATCCTCCATTTTATGGAGGGGACGCGGAAATCGGGTCGACAGACGAGCCTGTACAAAACGTCCGTGTCATGGGGGGCTGGGAATGCCACACTTGGAGAGCCACATCCGTGCCTCTAGGTTGGCCGCGCGTTAATAGGAGATTCGATTATGGCGGGGATTGTTAGGGACGCGTTCCCTCGCCTTACTATCAATCCCCCCATCTCACGGGTTGAGCGCCATCGTAAACCCCGGAATCAATCGGCTTTCCTTCGCAAGTGTCGGTCGGCCTTGTTGGCTATTCTGCGGTCCAGTGACCTTTCACGGCCTAGAAAGGTCTTCTATCGGTTGTTAGTGGAGGGGCCCGCGAAGGATCCCCTACGTGATACGCTCGGCTTGTCGGAGGATGAGTTTCGTTCTTACTGGTCTTGGGCGCCAGCGGTGGATTACCTCAGTAACCCTGAGTTTTCGCTTACCTGGCGATTGGCTCAGAATTGGCTGCCTCTCAATGACAAGGCCTTTATATGGGGCCTGGCGGATTTGCCAGACTGTGAACGGTGTGGACTTGGTTTAGAAGAAACGGCTTCGCACGCCTTCTACCATTGCCCCTGGGTCCGCCCCTTATGGGACCATGTTGGCGAGTTGACGGCTCGTCTCGCTCCCGAACAGCTTGTGTCCATTGATCGCGCATACGCGTGTGACAATGTGTCGCCCCCGTATTCTGGGGTGAAATGAATGATGTTTCTGACGCTGCTGGCCATGACTCAAATGGTGATTTGGACGACGCGACAGGAGGAAGTCTTGCGAGGCACCCGTCTTTCTCATCAGGATCTGATCCGATTCTTTGAGCATCAGCTCAAGATGAAGATCAGAACTGATAGAAAACGCTTGCATTCGACAGTCTTCAGTGAAAGGTGGGTGACTGAGGCGAGCTTGGTTCGTTTGAACGGGGCTAGCCTTGATTTTCTCTTTTAGGTCAAGCCTACGTCACATCGGGGCGGTTTCCTTTGGAGCCCTCCCCTTTGTTAGGTTAGACAAGCCTTTGTACCTAGTTAATGTCAGTAAGTGTTGTTCCCGGCCACATCTTTGGTTATGATTCAGGTTGAGATTTCCAACCTCCCCAGTTTGTTTTTGGCCCCCTTTTATCTCGACTGAGTCAGCTTTATATTTTCCCTAGCCTGTATGTTTTTTTTTATCCTTTTCCCATTCCCTTAGTGAAGGCGTCTCTTGTTTTTGAGGGTTGGACGGGCCCTACTAACATCAGTTATCTTTAGTTTTGCTTTGTGTTGATTTTAGTTTATTATTGGGTTCATCTCCCTCCCCTCTCATTCTTCATGGTTAGATTTTTATGTATTATTATTTTCATTAAAATTTTATGGCATGGGGTGCGTCCTGTAGCCCCAGCCCCCTTTGAGAGAATGCGGTATTGTGGTGTATGGAGTACTGAGTAGTGACAGGTGAGATTTTATGGTGAATGTGGAATTGTATTGAGTGAATGGGTTGTGAATCGGATTAGCTAGGTATAGGACAGTTAGTTTGGACCAGCCACAACCCCTTCCCATTTTAGGCCATGTGCCATAATTGTACCTTTGATGCAATAAATAAACACTGTGAGGGGGAATCAGGGTTTGATCTCCCCTGATTGGGACGATTTGGTGATGGGAAGTATGATGCTGAAAGACCCGAAATTCCCAGATGAACCAAGTCAAAACATCACTGAGGACCCCCTCGGGCGCCTACTTAAAAGTGTATTTTGACTTATTATAAAAGTACCTCCAAAGAAATACAATACCTAAGATTTAAAATGAATATAAAAACTAAAATATTTTTCTTAATGTTTTTATTTCAGTATAAATTCAAACTAATAGGCTAAATTTAATATTTTCAATAAGCAAAATACTTTGCTGTATTTCAAAACTAATTTAAATTGATTGGAAATAGAAATGAAGAGATGAGATGATAGACATGGAAATGATGAGATGAGATGATAGACATGGAAATGAAGAGATGAGATCATAGACAAGGAAATGATGAGATGATAGACATGGAAATGATGAGATGAGATGATAGAAATGGAAATGATGAGATGATAGACATGGAAATGAAGAGATGAGATGATAGACATGGAAATGAAGAGATGATAGAAATGGAAATGATGAGATGATAGAAATGGAAATGAAGAGATGTGATGATAGACATGGAAATGAAGAGATGATAGACATGGAAATGAAGAGATGATAGAAATGGAAATGAAGAGATGTGATGATAGACATGGAAATGATGAGATGAGATGATAGAAATGGAAATGAAGAGATGTGATGATAGACATGGAAATGATGAGATGAGATGATAGAAATGGAAATGAAGAGATGTGATGATAGAAATGGAAATGATGAGATGAGATGATAGACATGGAAATGAAGAGTTGAGATCATAGACAAGGAAATGATGAGATGATAGACATGGAAATGATGAGATGAGATGATAGAAATGGAAATGATGAGATGATAGACATGGAAATGAAGAGATGAGATGATAGACATGGAAATGAAGAGATGAGATGATAGACATGGAAATGAAGAGATGAGATGATAGAAATGGAAATGAAGAGATGAGATGATAGACATGGAAATGATGAGATGATAGAAATGGAAATGAAGAGATGTGATGATGGAAATGATGAGATGAGATGATAGAAATGGAAATGAAGAGATGAGATGATAGACAAGGAAATGATGAGATGATAGACAAGGAAATGATGAGATGATAGACAAGGAAATGAAGAGATGAGATGATAGACATGGAAATGAAGAGATGATAGAAATGGAAATGAAGAGATGATAGAAATGGAAATGAAGAGATGTGATGATAGACATGGAAATGATGAGATGAGATGATAGAAATGGAAATGAAGAGATGTGATGCTAGAAATGGAAATGAAGAAATGAGATCATAGACATGGAAATGATGAGATGATAGAAATGGAAATGAAGAGATAGACATGGAAATGAAGTGATGATAGAAATGGAAATGAAGAGATGAGATGATAGACATGGAAATGATGAGATGAGATGATAGACATGGAAATGATGAGATGATAGAAATGGAAATGAAGAGATGATAGAAATGGAAATGAAGAGATGTGATGATATACATGGAAATGATGAGATGAGATGATAGACATGGAAATGAAGAGATGATAGACATGGAAATGAAGAGATGATAGACATGGAAATGATGAGATGATAGACATGGAAATGATAAGATGAGATGATAGACATGGAAATGATGAGATGATAGAAATGGAAATGAAGAGATGATAGAAATGGAAATGAAGAGATGATAGAAATGGAAATGAAGAGATGTGATGATATACATGGAAATGATGAGATGAGATGATAGACATGGAAATGAAGAGATGATAGACATGGAAATGAAGAGATGATAGACATGGAAATGAAGAGATGATAGACATGGAAATGAAGAGATGATAGAAATGGAAATGAAGAGATGATAGAAATGGAAATGAAGAGATGTGATGATAGACATGGAAATGATGAGATGAGATGATAGAAATGGAAATGAAGAGATGTGATGATAGACATGGAAATGATGAGATGAGATGATAGAAATGGAAATGAAGAGATGTGATGATAGAAATGGAAATGATGAGATGAGATGATAGACATGGAAATGAAGAGATGAGATCATAGACAAGGAAATGATGAGATGATAGACATGGAAATGATGAGATGAGATGATAGAAATGGAAATGATGAGATGATAGACATGGAAATGAAGAGATGATAGACATGGAAATGAAGAGATGATAGACATGGAAATGATGAGATGATAGACATGGAAATGATAAGATGAGATGATAGACATGGAAATGATGAGATGATAGAAATGGAAATGAAGAGATGATAGAAATGGAAATGAAGAGATGATAGAAATGGAAATGAAGAGATGTGATGATATACATGGAAATGATGAGATGAGATGATAGACATGGAAATGAAGAGATGATAGACATGGAAATGAAGAGATGATAGACATGGAAATGAAGAGATGATAGAAATGGAAATGAAGAGATGATAGAAATGGAAATGAAGAGATGATAGAAATGGAAATGAAGAGATGTGATGATAGACATGGAAATGATGAGATGAGATGATAGAAATGGAAATGAAGAGATGTGATGATAGACATGGAAATGATGAGATGAGATGATAGAAATGGAAATGAAGAGATGTGATGATAGAAATGGAAATGATGAGATGAGATGATAGACATGGAAATGAAGAGATGAGATCATAGACAAGGAAATGATGAGATGATAGACATGGAAATGATGAGATGAGATGATAGAAATGGAAATGATGAGATGATAGACATGGAAATGAAGAGATGAGATGATAGACATGGAAATGAAGAGAT
>OZ038511.1:85487620-85500120 GCA_964036315.1 Acanthosepion esculentum | reverse complement strand
ACACAAGACTGTGTAAATGATTTTGAACTCTGTCAAGGCTGGAAAGTTAAGGTTGAGCAGCTCCAGCCCCAATATGGCAGCTCCATTTTTGGCCTCGTCTGATTCTTGTAAACAGAAAGCATACCAGGAGGAGTCAGATGCTTTCTGTTGGAGTGAGAGAATGCATCGTTCGCTCTTCCAGTATCCTTGGCAATGGATTGAATATATGAGTTCTATAGAGGTCTAGAGTGAACCTCCAACGCAAAAGACATTCAGAACATGGAGACTACTTGAGAGCCAAACCATTAACTGCTTGTCCATTTCACTCTTTTTGCTTGTTCTTGATGTGATTAGATTTCAAATAATTATAGCCACAAAAGACAAGATCTTTCCAGAATGCATCCAACCATGTTAAATATCTCAAAAACAAGGTGGGCAATTTTGATGCTAAATGACATCTAATCAAACTTACTGCACATGCATGAACATACACTCTCTTATAGGGTTACTCAGTCAGCAGACAGTTTGTGTACTGTATGTCTGTTGCATCTGCAAGGATCAAGTGAATCAGTCAGTAAAATCTGGTAAATAGAAATACTTGACATTTTTCTCTTTTCATTTCAGGCAAGGTG
Organism: Acanthosepion esculentum; assembly: GCA_964036315.1. Taxonomy (NCBI): domain Eukaryota; kingdom Metazoa; phylum Mollusca; class Cephalopoda; order Sepiida; family Sepiidae; genus Acanthosepion; species Acanthosepion esculentum. The sequence goes on along the minus strand of OZ038511.1, from coordinate 85,499,509 downwards.
ATAAAGCCACTAAGATGCAATGGATTACTGAGAGTGACAGAAACAGAATATGTTACCGAGGAGAAACGACAATAAAAAGATTAGGATTCAAGAAGACAGAAGATGATGACTAACACTGCATTTAAATTTTTGAAGATCGGTTGACAATAAAAAACGAAGAGACTTCCACAAGCAAGAAGTCTGAAAGAAGAAACTATTGGAACATAATTCACAGGTGCATCTAGCAATTTAAAAAGTAAAATGAGAAGACCTAACCTCCAATCTAGTACTGCACTTAAATACTTGAAGTCAAGATACCAAAGAGGAAATCTCATCAGAACAATTACCATGAAAATATTTATAGAAAAGGCAGAGGGAAGCTATGTGACTGAAGCCAAGATGCCAGGTCAAGAGCAATAACTTTGCAGATTTTTCTTTGGATTTTGTCAAGAATCTCTAGATATATAGCAGAAGCACCAGACCAGATGTGGCAGCAATATTCAAAGCATGGGAGAATGGTAGACTTATAAATGTGAAAGATTAACAAGTGTTGGGAGAAAATTATGACTTTTCCAACTTCAAGACCTACTATTTAATCCATAGGTAGAGGGAGTTGAATAAAATGTAATGTTACATATGAGAGATTAAATCTCCTGTTATTCTTCATCATGACAAGGATATCATTAATAATTAATGTTTTTGTAACTAAGGTCTAAGGTAACAGTTTCTTCCTTGCACCTTAGTGACTTTATTGCCTTTTTCTCATTCATATATATATATATATATAAGTGAACATAGAAGTCAACACTTAGAGGCGACAGTCTGTTTCATGCTAGATGCAATCGTCAGGCATGAAACAGACTGTCACCTGTAAGTGTGGACTTCTATGTTCACTTTTATATTTACACACGCTCTATCTCTAATATTGAGCACTTTATCCCATAAATATAGCACATCTTAAGATTATATTTCTTCATATATATGTATGTAGCATATCTGGTTTCAGTCAAGGTGCTTTTTAGTATTTAATTATGAACTGGGATCAAATATGGATTGGACTTCGACAGAATGATAAGATAAAGAACAAATAGGAAACATTTATAAATCTAACATATTTCACTTTTATTAACCTTTACAACACTGCAGGTGAGAATTGTTCATGGAATTCTCTCTCTTTGTTACTCTAGGCGCATTCTGTCACCCGAGATGGGTGTTATAAATAAACACTTGTCAGCTGTTATTTCCGGTACTTCAAGCTGGAAATCGCCTACTACTGATTTGGAACAAGGTTAAAATTCCATTTTCAGTTCTTCTAGACCCTACAGGTGTAGCATTTAACACTTACTCCGCAGCCCCTCAACCTCCGACATCTTACTCTCTGGGTTGAGGTGTCTACTCGGTCTTAACCGAACTTAAGGGAGTGACTGTAGGTCCCCTGAGCATCCGTAGAACATTCGACCGGTCCAGGACGTTTAATCCTGCTTCCTGCCCACGTTGTGTTTGGTTTGATCCAGAAGGCAGAAGTGATGTTCATCCATTCACGGTCGACTGACGATGTAGACACGGCTGGAGAGTCTGTGCTAAGAATAATTTTAGAATGCACCAAAAAGAAATATATATCTGCAGAAAGCCGGACAAGCAACTATTGAATGGTTGAATTGTTAATGTCTTTTATATAGCAGAAAAGAATAGTAGAGAAAAGAAATGGGTTACAGAAAAGAAGGTAATTGACGTAAAAACTCATACACTGGATTCTAGACAGAGAGAGAGAGTGGGTTGTGATTAGCTTGTTGTGAAATCGTCTCAGAACGATATACGTCTCTTGCGATGGAGAGATAAAGATTTCTGTGTACGGCTTAAAGTTTATAGTTGCATTCCTCCTCAGCAGTAGTAGTAATCTTCGTAGTAGCCGGAGCAGCAGTACTTATATCAACAGTACATGTTAGCGGGGGGTTTTGTTCCAATCTTGACATCACTTTCATACTTCTTCGAGCCTTCAATTCAACTCTGCTCACTTTCAATCTCTGATATCTCTCCAACCAGCTTGACTGCACTTGACGACAGATGAGCCAAATGCAACTCTACGAAAAGATTTCTGTGCGTATTTATATAGATAATCTTGGCTGATCATAATCGACCCTTGGCCTGCACATGATTATCATGGGTGCTGCTTTCAACCCAAAATCATGTGAATTTCAAAGTTCCTCATAGCTTAGTAAGCTCTATTTTAAATTTTTACCGATAAAAATTATTTTGACCATTTTTCCATTGTCTTTCTAATGACCCAATTCCAAATGGGCTAGATCAGATTTCCCATCAGTAAACAAAATTGCTCTGATCTAATTTCGCTACTCAGATTCACTCCAATTTCAATAAAAAAAAATATACGTGCGTGTGTGTGTGTTTCCCTGACTCTCTCTCTGTCACAAGCACTGATTAAAGCCATGTTAATTTTTCTGCGATTTTTTAGAAACAAAAATGGCTACATCAATATCCAACAACACCTTTATTCTTTTTCTTTGATTAGGACTCCGATGATGATTTTGAAGGCTTTACTTGAGAGTCATCAAGTAGAACATGTCAACGAGACAAATAAATATGAATCAGGTGAAAGAAAGAGCAAACAAATGCTGGTGTTTTCTCCTATGTAAACACGAGGAAACACATCACATTTTTGATGAAATGAAAGCCTTCTTAGCGATTTTGCGTCTTATTGCACCCCTAGAACTCCACAAGGAGTAATAAAAGTTAAAGCATGTTGAATTATTTAAGTATTCTTTAATGTATTTGTTTTTTATTTTGCGTTTCAATTTTTGTTTTGTTTGCAACATCAAAACACGTATGCAAAAAACTCAATACATTACATCAAAATATTATTCATTCATACTTTTATTAGTGAAGAAAAATTAAAATCTACACGCACAATACAAAGGAAGTTATAACAATTTTAAAACAGTAGGTATTCATATTCTTGCACCCTAAAAAACATGCAGTGGCAGGGGAGATAACTCTAGAAAGAAATTAGCATGGTAAAGGTTTAAGCTTCATAACAGAATGAAATATAGAAGAGAAAAAGAAAGCAAATTCTGGTATTTTTAATTTTTCTGTTGTTTGTTTTTCATTGGTTAAATAGACTTCCCGTGCATTTGTCTTGTCAAGCAGCGTGTGTATGTATATCATAATCATAGTTAGTCTATGCAGGATTGGAATGGTAATGCGTATTTGTTTGCGGAATTTTTATCCAGGTTGGTCATTGTCCACATATTGCTTTAGGGATGTTTTGTACGAGAGTGAAAGAACTTAAGTTACACGAGCCCTGGCTAAATGCAACAGTTCTTTTTCTCGCATTTCCCACCTGTGGAATTCCCTTCCATTTACTTGCTTCCCTAATAACTACAATCTTCAAATTTTAAATGTAACATCAATATCCATTTTCTATTTTCTTGAATCCCATTCATCTTTTGTCCTTTCCTCAGTCTTTTCTCTCAATTTCACTCCCTGTAACTTCCTGCATACTAGTGGCACTTCCAGTTTGCTTGCGAGAGAAATGATTAATTAAAAAAAAAAAGAAGGTTGACATAGCTTAGATTCTTTAAATATGGATTTTATAAAAGTTAGTGATATAATAAAGTGTTTGATGCGTGTTTATAGATGGTAAGATATTTATCAGAATTCCCTTGAAATATTTCCTGCGTAAGAATTATGTTCTTTTTTAATTAGGGTGACATTTAGAAGATTGAAGTTATGGCCTGTTTTGTTTCTTTTTGGATTTCCCTATTTAGATGTTGGATTTCTTTTTTGTACACTGTCATTTGTCATAAAAGAAGGTTTTGTTTTTTTTTCTGTGTGTCTTGTCGGCATTTTTCTCCATGTTTGATAACATTGTAGATTCTCCTTTGGATTTTGTCAAGGATCTCTAGATATATAGCAGAAGCACCAGAATGTATGTAGCAGCATTTTGTGTTGTGTAAGTGTGTGAAATGTCCTTGCTTTTCTGAGCCACTTAAATCTTGTTTCCAATATAGTTAGGTGTTTATTCAGGACTTCCTTCGCTCGGTTTGGATGGGTAGGTTGGTAGGTAGATAAGTGCGACTTAACACAGCTTCTACTCCCCTTCAACTTTTCCTCCTACCCATCTCAACAACGCAGACCGTGGCTAGGTGATATCAGAACTACTCGATGGACAGTCTGTCCTTGCTAATAGGTAATTCAGAACACATGTACAACTATGGCTGTTAATATAGACTTTATGAATTTAACTGCTATACCAGATTAGGGGCTATGTCTCATCATTTTACAGTTGAAATAGCTAAATGGAACTGTAAGTTCTATGTTAACAATTTCTTTTCACTTGTGGAACTCTCTTCCAGCCTCTTGCTTTCTAGTTCACTTTAAAATGTAAATGCAATGTCAATCGTTACCTTCTACCTTCTTAATTCATGTGCTTTCATTTTCTTCTCTCCTTAATAATATTTTCTTTTCCTCATGTCCTTTCACACTCAGTAACCCTTTGTGTCTCTTTTATTGCCTTGCTTGGGGGTGAAATGATTAAAAAAATATAAGCCTGTGATAGGAAATCCACAATGTCCAGTTTTGTTGTCACTTGTTCCCAAAAATTTTTCAGGTATTTATTGTTTTATTCCATTTTGGTCAAGTGGGTGACTGTTTTGAAGACTATATCTCACAGACTTTATTGTTGGTCATAAAACACAAAACATCTGAGACGGAGATAAAATCTCAGTGACATAAAAAGAATAACTGCACAGGAGTTTCAACGCAAAAACCTTCAAATTGAGTTATTTGTCTAAGCAAAAACTCAAAGAATTTCAAATGCTAAGAGAACTTACTTGAACAACATCCCCACCAAGCTCTTCTGGAGTGATTTCTGGCAGATATTTATGAGGGTTTGTTTCTAACTGCTCCAGAAATATTCCTTCTTCTGTTATTCTACCATGAATCTGAAAGAGATAAAGATGAAAAGTCAATAAAAGGTCAGTATGGAATGGTCTAGCTATCTAATATCAGCACCCACTAGCATGCACAAAAGGCCTACCAGGGATAGGGCAATTAGTGAGTAACTGACTTAATGAGTTTGAATGGATGCCAGAATACAGATAAAGATGGGCAGTTTGATTTGATTTTGTTTATCAGCATATCAACCTCTATGGGTTATTTAATGCTGGAATCTAATATACTTTTAAAACAATTTTATTGCTTCAACTACAGATAAAATATATTGTTGGTCATTTTGCTATAAATATGTATCGTTGTTAATTTATTTTATATAAAAATGTATTGCTGGTATTTTTACTATAATAATGTATTGCTGGTATTTTTACTATAATAATGTATTTTTATACTTTTATAGTGTTTGGGGGTTCACTATTTACCTATAGCTGGGACCTTAACAGGTGTTACCACCCCAGTTAAGGGTGGACCTGGGAATAACAGCAGTTAAGAGGTGGTTCCACCCACCTTAAAATCTCCAATCTCCCAGTCAGAGGCCTTGATGTCGGATGGACAGTAAAGAATAAAAATTACTTAGAATAACAAATTACAGAAAGTTGTGGAGAGCCATGAAGGAAGAATAGTATACTTTGTTTTAAACCTAATTCAAAAATACGCTTTTAAGTAGGCGCCCGAGGGGGTCGTCAGTGATGTTTTGACTTGGTTCATCAGGGAGTGTCGGGTCTTTCAACATCATACTCCCCATCACCAAATCGACCCAATCAGGGGAGATCTAACCCTGATTCCCCCTCACTTTTAAAACGCTAACAGTTACTCTGGCCTTTTTAAAGAATTCTACGAAGAAAGACCACGTATTCCGCACATCCGATTGGCTGTTTGTACAACCAATCAGCTGCGCGAACTATTTTTAAATGGCCCGCAGTGGGGACTAGCTTTTTTTTTTTTTCTTTGGTGGATAGCAGCTTCAATGGATAACCGAGGAGGTAATCTTAATATTCCTAAGTTTAATCCCTTCCCTAAGTGTTGCATCGTTTAAATATTGCCGGTTGTATTTTATTTTTTTATTTTTTTTGAGAATTTTCCACCATCACCTCAAAATATAATCTTTTTATCTTTGCAATATTTAGTTTTCTTCAAATGTCAAAAGTGTTTTCATTTTCTTATCCAGAAATTCAAAATACTGTATTTGGCTAAGTGACTCGTGCCAAAACTATTTTTTCTAAAGTCAAAAAATAAATCAATGAACGTTGTCATAATATTAGATAGTGAAATTATGAGTACTAGAAAGACCCACGAAAATTTCAGTTTTCTGATTTGAATTTTCTGAAGAATCTTAATTCTTAAGTTTATTATTGAATAATCTCGTGGTGTGTTCTATGACTACGAAATATCTGTAGAAATTCCCCTATAACTTTTTAAAGTATTTAAGCTTAACAACTTTAGCAAAATATTGCAATAGCAAACATAAATATGAATGCTGGTTGTTATTTTAAGAAGTAAGGGGGTACAAATGAAAAGATTTGAAATTGACAACTTTTTCCATTTCACTGAAACAGCTGCTAAACACTTCTAGCTTCCCTTCTTTCCTTTCTTTCAGTCTTTCTTTCATTTTCTCACTGAAACCAAGTAGTGTCTTTTCTCATCAGGACCAATGACTTTCCTGATTCTTCTTTGTATTTTATTTAGAATCTGAAAACATAGCAGAAACAGCTGACTAGATGTGGCAGCAATATTCAATGCATGAACGAGTGGCAGACTTATAAATCCTACTATTTAATCTATAGATGGGGAGAGGAGATGGATTCATACCTTTTCCAAGGGTAATTGTGCTTTGGAATAATAAAAAACTACCGAAGCATGAAGGTGGTGGGAGGAGCCATTCTTTTGACACTCCATTTTGTTGTGGACACATTTACCTATATATTTACTTACATATTTACCTATGTTTGCCCAGTTTTCATAAGAAACTGGCATATTAAAAACATAAAAATAATTGTATATAGACTATTTCTGAATTATAAAGTTTGGATTTGCACTTTATTATTTCTTTTCTGTTTCCTTTGTGGACATGGAATATTTTTACGAGGTATAATTTTCATCCCTTCCACCTTCCATAATTAAATCGATTTTGTTTGCTTTTTACAACAATTATATCTATGCTTCCAAGTGTCACAACACAGAGATCTCAAAATAAGGGGTTCAGCTTATGAAATCATTTGTCATCAAAAGAAGATTCTGAATTTTTAAAAAGTTTCACCAATAAAATATAAAATGATAAATTAATTGCAAATGTGATTTTTATCTTTCATGAGCAAAATAAAGGCTTTTATATTACAAGACTGAAGCTAGATTTTATAAATAATCCCTAATTAAAAAAAATCATTTTATATATATATATATATATATATATATATATATATATATATATATATATATAGTAAAGGTAATAAATCCATTGGTATATAATCCAAGTGGATCCCAGTAATATAAAATATTAAAACTGATCCACAAAAAGAGCTCAGTATATAACAGAGCAGAAATTAATAAAATCCCAAATCAACTCATATGGGTTTTAAAATGGTGCAGGAGTAACTAATTTTAATCATTTTCCTATTGAAGATCTTACTTATGTGAGGAGATTTGAGATTTCTTTGTATTATATATATATATATATATATATATATATATATATATATATATATATATATATATATAATGTATATTTCTTATGTAATGTTACATTAGAACATGCACATATCCACTACAAAATTCTACATTTTTGTTTCAACCTCAAAAAAAAGGAAAACCTTTTTTTTAAGCGTTTCATCAGGTAGGGAATCACAATGTTACTAAAAACTTTTATTCAGAAATACAGTTATCAAAGCAAATATCAACCACTTCTGTCCTTTGGAAATTTTCATGAAAAGTATTCTAGAATTTACATGTGGAGATGGAAGGAAATCTAAGTGATTAGTAATTGCGGGCGAAGAAAAAGGAATGGAAAAAGAGAAAAGAAAAAGCGGGAGAAACAGACAAGAAAAAGAAAGAGAGGTCATGGAAAGAGGAGGTGATAAATTGTAAGCATACAAATGAATTAACATTACAATCTTGCTAAAGTAATTTTGTATCTACAAATGAATCGTCTTAGGTTTGTAAACATGGTACTGAAGCCATCACCTATTATACCCTAGTTCTACTTGTAACATAAGATTCATTTTAGTCAAATTTATTTGAATATTAATTGTAGACCTAATTTAGAGTAGGAATTGTGTAATATTTAGCTACCCTGCCCAAAATAATTTACTTTCAGCTAGTATTGCTTTTATTTTTTTTTCACTAAGTTAACTTAGCTAAGGGATCTATGCTAATTGGCCACTTTTATTCTTGTCTTTAGTTTAATTCTCTCTGCCCTCCTCCGTTAAGTGGCCAGAGATGTTAGTTCTCTGGTGGATGCAGAACACCTTATGTTTTTTGCATTTGTTGTTGTCTCTGAAAGTGTTTAGTTGTATGATCGGTTTAAATTATCTAAGTCTCTCATTAATTTCATCCAGTTAACTGATGTTTCTGTTACAATTAAAACTGGGGACTCGTTAGGACTTCATATAGACTTTAAGGTATTATGGTGGTTATAGTAAGAATTGTAAGCAAGAAGGTGATGTTTTGGTGCAAAGAATATTGGGTAAATTTGCAGCATAAACTCTAAAAGCCCCAAGTAATGAGAATGTACCATTCTGGTGTAAAATTGCCTGGTTATATTGAAAATGACATTAAAACATTGCGCTTGATTATCGTCTATGATTTATTGTCAGTGTAAGTTCGATCTCTTTCGTGTTGTCTAACCGACATAACTGGCATTGTTTTATTACATTTGCCTCGAGAGGTAATGTTTGGAGGCTTACTTAGTTATCAGCCTTTTTACAGCTTTCCGTATCTTACTCGTCTTGATTACTGTGAATTGCATAGTAATCGTTTTGCGACTCGGCGAACACTCGTTGCTACTTTTGTGATGTTAACGAATATGTGTTGTGACTTTCGTAATGCTTATTGTAGTAGAGACTTTGTAATTGCAGATACAGCTCATAATATGCTGTTGAACAATACTGGTGTCAGACGCCTTTGGATAACACTTGCACTAACAGTACTTGCTCGATAATACTCACTCATTGGTCTCAATAGAGAATAGCGGTCCATATAGTGACAGAGGATAGAGGAGAAAATGACGATCAATCAGACACATGTTACCCCTCAGATATGCGTTTCCTCTATGGTCACATGGTCTACTTAATTCAATAATAAGATCGCCTGTGTTTGCTCACTGGCTATGTTCAAACTCAAGTGTCTGCAACGACACTTTAATTCCTATATAACAAATCAAAGTAATCAACACAAGCGAACCTTGTGTGCATGACAACAATTCGAGGTGAATGTATGTAAATAAAACTAGAAATGGTAGACGTTCTGTGTACATGACAAGAAAGAAGTCGAACTTACATTGACGATAAATCGTAAACGGTAATTGAACACAATGTTTTAATGTGATTTTCAAAATAATCAGGCAGTTTCACACCAGAATGGTACAGTCTCACTACCGGGAGCTTTTGTTGCTTATACTGAAAATTTACCGAATATTGTATAGTTTGTTTGGGTCAGTGATTGTGACTGCTTCTCGGAGTTTCAAAACAATTTCAGAGACCTGTTTGATCTACACGTGCACCCCCCCATGCACACAATGGAAGAGGCGACAGCCAGCAGCCACACGTTGACAGAAACATTAGGCTGACCGTCATAAAGTAAGTCTGTCCACACATTTCATACTGCACCAAGAACACTTAATTACTTTATAAAACAAACTTGACAGCAAAGAAAACTGAACATTTTATTGCTATTGTATATTTCTGCAATTTCTTGGGCCAAGCTAAAGGTAAGCAAATATCTCTACTGACCTGTCTGTCTGCCGAGCAAGACACACCAATTCCGACGGGGCAAGAAGCTCCATGTCTGGGTAACCGAATTACTCGAACATCATGGCAAAAATATTTGCCACCAAACTGAGCTCCAATGCCCATGTTCTGAGTGAGCTTGTGTATCTCTTTCTCTAAATCCACATCACGAAAGCCACGACCATGCTCATTACCTGAAAAAACAAAAAAACAAGAATTTGCAACCAAAAAAAAATACTATGGTCAAATCATGCTGAAAATGCCAGTTCTAATTCACTCACCAAAGTTAAGCAATGTCAAGCCCAGTCAGAATTTAGATGAGAGAGTGTTTGGGAACATCAGGTACTATAAACAACCTCCTATAGTCAAAAATATCTTTGGGCTTTAAATAATTGACAAAAGGTTGATAAGCCATAAAAAACTATGGTGAAATCATGCTCTGCTCATTCAATCACCAAAGTTAAGCAGTGTCAAGGTTGGTCAGTACTTAGATGAGAGACTGCTTGGGAATATCAGGTACTGTAAGTAACCACCTATAGTCCGAAATATCTTTTGGCTTTAAATAATTGGCAAAAGGTTGATAAGCCATAAAAAACAACAAATCAACCCTCCATAAATCAATAGAAAAAGGATGCCATTAGAGTTACAATATGATCTTTCTTGTTTTAAATCAAATTTTAAAATTTACATTTTGATCTTAAGGTTGATTCACTCAACATTTCAGCGTTTTTATTTGTAAGTAAACTGGGATTGCAAAGGAAATATTTGTCGCAGATTATTTCCACATCACAGAGAATAAATCACTAAGTTCCAACTCGAACATCGAGGGCAGAAAGAAATGCCGAAAACTCGATTCGCAAATACTATCTCGCTAATCAAAATGCACGCCACCAGTCAGAAAAATAACTCATTCTCCACCAAACGCGGTAGCCAAAATTGCCGAATTCCCCCTGAGATCCGAGAACACCAACTGCTTTTATCGGGCGAACATTTTTTCCATTCGTCGACAGCTGAGAGACGATCTCCAGTATTTTGCATATCAAAGTACGTTTAATTGCGACTCCTGCATCAGACTTCTTTTCTTTTTTTTTTAATTCAAATATTCCGTCTACTACATGTCATGCGGAATACGTGCCCTTTTGTTTGGTAATTAATTTTCTTTTTCGCCAGCTTTTCCGTCGTAAAATACAGGTGACTCGCGTCGCTTAGTTTGACAAGGTAAATCGCCGTTTTCCTCGCTATATTATTTACATTGCAGATTGGAAATTTATGAAAATATGTTACGAATTGCACGCAGAAAACATTTCCAGATTTAATTAAGCAAAACAGGGGATGAAATAAAAAGAACAAATGTCACACTTCAGTTTTTGTTTAAGAGTTATTTGAAAATTTAAAGTTAGGCATATGAAAAGACAAAATGTATTAAGTGAAGAGATGAAGTCTGGCATAAGAAGAGAGAAAATCTTACATATGTCAAGGCACTGTCTGGCATATGTGGAGGCATTTCTGATATATGTGGATGTGTCCTGTTGTATATATGGAGGAATTGTCTGGTATATGCAGAATTGCCTTCTGACATATGTGGAAGCATTGTTTAGCATATGCCTTTGGCATATGTGGTAAAATTGTCTGGCATAGACATACTGTCTGGCATATGTCAAGGCATTGTCTGACATATGTGGAGGCATTATCTGGCGTATGTGGAAAGAGCCTCTGGAATATGTGGAGGCATTTCCTGGTATATGTAGAGATACTGTCCAGCACATGTGAAAGTGCCCTCTGGCATATGTGGAGGCATTTTCTGGTATATACAGAGGTGCTCTGTTATATTTGGACACATTGTCTAGCATATGTGAAGTGACCCTTCAGAATACATGGAGGCATTGTCTGGCATATATAGAGATACAGACCAATGTATGTGAAGTTGCACTCTAGCACCGTCACATAGTCTGGCAGGTGACCTCTGGCAACAGTTTGGCACTGTAATCCAGTACAGACAAGG
>OZ038511.1:85430120-85472620 GCA_964036315.1 Acanthosepion esculentum | reverse complement strand
GCCACAATTGTCGACGGATTTGCAACAAAATTTACATGCACATGCTCCAAGTTAGCAATAAGGCCAAGACTGACTTTGCATTTCCCAACTCCCATCGATAGAGGAAATAATCGATTTTTTCATGCTTCTACGGCAGTTTTCATGTAATTTGCAGCCATTTTCTACTGGCCAGAGTGAGAGCCTATAGCTGGCTGCCACGAATAGGCAGGAAGATTCTATTAGCCAGCATGAGAGCCAACAGCTGACTGACACGAATGTTAACTAGCATGCTAGCATGCAAAAAAAATCAATAGCTGCATTCGTCACAAGTGGGAAAAATTTAAATCTGCATGGCACTTTACTCCAATTGGCTCATTCGCTTGCTTAAAGTCAACGTTGATTCTGATTCCACAGAACTGGGTTGGGTGTGAAAAATTATTTGTTGTTAACATTCTTTTTTCATTCGGTTTTTCCAGTTACGAGTCCTTTTATAAAGCTGATCGTTTTGTGTTCATTTTGTTTAGTTCTTTTTTCGTAACAGATTTAATGTTTAGTATAGAGCTTAGAAAAAATTCACAGTGTGAGATAGGCAAGAAGTAAGGCATGTAGCAACATCAGCATGGCAAAGGGCACTCCTTTAAAGGCAAGGAAGGGCAAAAATATTTTAAGTGATAGCGATTGCTGTATGAGTTGTACGATTTTTGAATCCAGCACAGGCAACGCTGCTAGTCTTGAATAAGTTGGTAAATGGTCCTGGAATGTATATATATATATATATATATTTGAACTTCAATTCCTCATGTGCTTCCGATCCTTAGCTATGATTAATTAATTATGAACATGTAATTTTCGTTTATGATCGATTTCATGATGATTCTTAAGCTTGGAGAGTAAGTATACATTCTTATTGTTCAAGTCCAATAGTGTTATAAAAACTTTGGAGAATTCCAGTAAGATATCTTTAATCATTTCTAAGATACAATGGTTCAGAGCTTAATCTAATAAATGAACAATTTTGCTTTTATACAATTTGGACAATTTTTCTGTTACACCTGGTATATAAGATAAAGGCAATAAAGCCACTAAGATGCAGAGAATGAAATAAGGAGAAGAGGAAAGAAAGAGAAAAGGCTGTGGTTTGTTTTTCATTGGTTAAACAGATTTTAAGTTTTTCTTATAAGAAAATATACAAATTTTTGTTATTAAACATTTTGCTTAAATATGGAATGTTGCAGGTGCTTACCTTAATTTTTTCGTTAATAAAACTTAAAAGTTTTTCTGGATTGAGGATAGCCTTTGTCTGCTGAAAGAGAAAGGTTTTGTTTGCGGAACCTCCACCTTTGGCCAAGAACAAAAAATCATAATAGTTTGATTTTGTAGAATAAATCTCAATCTGAGCAGGAAGGTTGGTTCCTGTGTTGGCTTCTTTGTACATGTCTAATGGCGCCACCTGCATAAAAAAAAGGAAAAAAAAAAGATCACAAGAATAGTCATCAATCTTGAGTGTCCAGAGAAAAACAAATATTGTCTTGACAAAATCCAAAGAGAAATCTGCAACATTATCAGTCCCGACCTGACATCTTGGCTACAACTAGTTTCCCAAAACCCTTCTCTAGCTTCTGTATGTGTTTTCTACAAATTTATTCATGGCACTTCTGTCTATATTTCTGAGTTAAGGTATTGTAATTATTCACATTGTTCGGACTGTTATCCTCATCTTTATTGTCATATTCAGGTCGTTTCGGCCATTGTATGCTCCAGCCTTTTTCAGGTGATTGTAATTTCAAAATGAACCCTTTATTTCATCCACTGGGGTAGACTGTTCTAGTTCCACACGCCATGCATCTTCCGGATGTCTCAGTTATCTCCCTTATCTAACTCTCCAAGTTTTTGTTCACCACTGTAGTAGCCGATTATTGAACTCACAATTCTTTGGGTCAAGTCACTGGATCCAACCAACACTTTTATCCACTGGGCCATATGGCTTGAGTGACTTGACTCTAAAAGTTGTGAGTTCAATACCTGGCTACTGCAGAGAGTTGAGTTAAAAGGAGACATCTAGAAGAGGCATGGCATGTGGAAATAGAATAGGTCTACCCCGGTGGATGAGATAAAAGGTTCAGTTCGAAATTCCAATCACCCAAAGAAGGCTGGAGCATACAACAACCAAAGTTTTGTGAATATATGTTGTAACCTAGGGAAGGTTACTAAATAGAATAATCAAACGAAGGTTGGTGATGAATGATAATACTTAGAACAAGAACAACACATATAAGATTTGCCAGTGGTGCAGAGAAGAATTAGTCAATTGCTAGAAGTGAGTCAAGTGAATTCTACAATGAATCTCCAACTGCAGACCAACATACAGTATTTACTACTGTATTTATGTGAATGGGGACATACCCATTATCGTCCATAGGTATGCTACAACAATATGGCAATAAAGATGAGGACAACAGTCCGAACAATGTAAATAATGTAAATAGGCACTTGTTCTGATAAGCTTTCCTCTGTGGTATCTCAGCTTTGGAAATTAGTACGAGATTGAAATTGCTAAATGTAACAGTAATTTATATTTTAATTGTTTCTTTTCTTGCCTGTCAAACTTATTTGGAATATGGAAAATAAAGTACAGTATATATTTTAAAAAATCCACATTATAACAAAAAAACGTTTGCAGCTTCTCTTTTAACTTTAATATATATACGAAATGGATCAAATACAGATTGAAATCTAACAGAATGATAACATAAACAAATTGTAAAGGTTTATCAATCTAACATGTTTCACTTTACTTAAAGCTTCATCAGAGAATGAGATATAGAGAAAAAGAAGAAATTATGTGGTTGATACATATATGTGTGAGTGATAAGATAAAGAACAAATAGGAAACGTTTATCAATCTAACATGTTTCACTTTTATTAAAGCTTCATCAGAGAATGAGATATGGAGAATAAGAAGAAATTATGTGGTTGATACATATATGTGTGAGTGATAAGATAAAGAACAAATAGGAAATGTTTATCAATCTAACATGTTTCGCTTTTATTAAAGCTTCATCAGAGAATGAGATATGGAGAAAAAGAAGAAATTATGTGGTTGATACATATATGTGTGAGTGATAAGATAAAGAACAAATAGGAAATGTTTATCAATCTGACATGTTTCACTTTTATTAAAGCTTCATCAGAGAATGAGATATGGAGAAAAAAATCCGGTATTTTTAGTTTGCATTGGTTGATTTTTTATTGGTTAAGCGGGCTTCTCATGCATTTTACCTTTTAAGCAGTTTTAGTATAATTCATGGTGTGTTCTGAACTCAAGGAGAGATGATGTGTCCCTTCAAAGCTTCCATAAATTAACAGATTCCACACCTAACTGAAAAAAACGTAAATACTCTCTTATGTCTATCAACACATAATTTTAATTTGTTTCTGTGGGATTCATATGATAATGTATATGTGTAAGTGTGTGTAATGAAAATCAAACAACACAATAGTAAAAATACCAGAATTTATTTCTTCTTTTCTCCATATCTCATTCCCTGGTGGAGCATGTTAGATTGATAAACATTTCCTATTTGTTCTTTATCCTATCATTCTGTCAGATTCTGATCTATATTTGATCCTTATATATATATATATATATAAGTGAACATAGAAGTCAGCACTTAGAGGCGACAGTCTGTTTCATGCTAGTGCAATCGTTAGGCAACAGGTTGCCTGACGATTGCACTAGCATGACTTTTATATTTACACATGCTTTATCTCTGATATTGAGCACTTTATCCCATAAATATAGCACACTTTAAGACTATATATATATATATATATATATATATATATACACAGTCATACACACACACAAGGGTAAGTAAAAAATTATCTGAACCTTTGCCAAAACATATCTTTAAACTTGTCAAACTGCATTTTGCTCATGTATGCTTATAGTTGATACTATTGTGGTCATGTGATTGAAGTTTGTGCTTGACCATGCCAGTTTTCTTGCTGCTGTTACAGTGTAAACATGACCACTCCACTAGTGGTGTGCAGTAGAACGACAGGGATATGATACACCAGCATGTCCTCCAAGGACGAGGTCAGGTCAGACCCACTTCTTGAGAAGCTAGGCTTTAATGGTCTTCAGTCACTGCTGCGTAACTATAGATAGATAGGCTGGCGATGTTGAGTGCAGCAGAAGAAAAGGACAGCCCAAGATGACTTGGGAAGATGTTTTTTGGAAGGACAGGGAAAAATTGGGCCTAGAGCTAGTTGATGCTAGTGACAGGCATATGTGGAGAGATACTCTATCAAGCAGGACCCACTCTGCTCTGTGTGAGATTTATTTCTGGACCTGTCTCATCAAAAAACACGGCTAATGAAAATAGCCAACATGATGATGATGTCTGACATCTTAATGTGGAAAATGCTACTTACTTGAGAATATCGTAGATTATTTCTGGTGTAAGCATTATATATTCCCAGAGATAAAGATTCTTCGTCTTGACCCTCCGTCCATACGTACTGGCCTTTCTTTCCTGAAATAAAGATGATGGGTTGATTTGTTTTTATGGTTTATCAACCTTTTTGCAGGTCATTTAATGCCAGAAAATATTTTTAGATTTTTAAGATATTTTGGCGATTATAATGTGTGTTGTGTTAGAATGGATATCAGCTCCAAATGGGAAACTGGAGAGCTGAGTTTGAATTCCAGTCAGGTGTATTACATTCGCTTACGTGCAAATACCCTTGGGAACGGTATGAATCCATTTCCTCTCCTCTCAGCTATGGGTTAAATAGCAGGACAGACTGGGTTCTATATTCTTTGTTAGCAACCATCTGGTGCAGGGAAAAATGGCAACTTAGTGCAGGGAAAAAATCTGCTAAGTCAGTCATGTATCAAAAGAAATGTGATTACCCAAGCACTGATCACATATGGTACTGAACTGATGGACTGACTGATTTATTGATACGAATTGTATAGCTGATGGGGAGGAGAGATGGATTCATGCCTTTCCTAAGGGTATTTGCACATAAGTGACTATAATGAAACCAATTGGAATTGGAAATGAACTCAAACTGCTGATTTCTCCTTTTGAGTCACTAGACCAACATAGCTAAAAATTCTAATATTTGAGGTAAAAATGTGGGTTATATGCTTTCAAATCTAGTGGCTTTGGTTAAGAGTCAGTTCAAGAAGACAAATAAAAGAAAAATTACCCATGCAAATGGCAGTTCCAGTATCTTGGCAACCAGGTAATACCATATTGGCGGCAATGTTGGCGTTCTTTAATAATTCCATAGCGACAAATTTGTCATTCTTTGAGGCTTCTGGATCTTTGAGAATGTTGGAAAGTTGCTGATAAAGAAGAAAGAAAAAAGGAAGAAGGAAGGAAATATGACCAAAACTTAAATGTTCCCTATTTTCCAAATAGATGCAGGGATCCTTGTCTTATGCCATTTCGCTTTTATAGAAGAATGACTGGGTACAGTTTTCTCTCGTTATCCGAATTGGGCTAAAGTAAGGAAGCCATTATCATTAATCTATATATGGTGAAAATTTAACAGCATTCTCAGACTCCAAAAATAATTTTTTTCTATGCATGTCTACCTTGATGTCAATGAAGTTTGAAGTTACATCGCACTGCTGTCTTCATTGGTCATAGTGTGTTTATTTATTGATTGATCAATTTGTTTTTTTTTACGTCTTAACTATTTGCGGGTTATTTAATGCCAGAAAATATTTTTAGAATTTAAGAATTTGTTTTGGGGAGAAGAGATGGATTCATACCTTTCCCAAGGTTATTTGCACGGAAGTGAAGATAATGAACCAATGAGGAAGCCATTATCATTAATCCATATCTGACGAAAAATTAAGAGCATTCCCAGACTCCAAAAATAAGTTTTTCCTATGGCTGTCTCCCTTGATGTCAATGAAGTGTGGTGATATATTTCAACACTGTCTACATTGGTCAAGGTGTATTTATTGGTGGATTCATTTTTTTTATGGCTTATCAACCCTTTTCAGATTATTTAATGCCAGAAAATATTTTAAGAATTTTTTGGGGAGATAATGGTTTAGTGATACAAGTCTTACTAAGCCAAGGAGATAAAGCCACCAAGTTGCAAGGGCTACTGGAAGTGAAAGAGAAGGAAAAAACTTTTGAAGGAACTGGAAACTAAATTATAAATTTAGGCAAAAATGTTAGAAGTATAAAGTTGAAGTAGAATTTAGAATGAATTGGAAACCAAATTCTAAACAGGCAACAAAGGATAAACCTCTACTCCTGTTCAAAAGACTGGGAAGGAGTATGAACTGGATGATAAGTGAACTGATCTACTACTATTGTGGAAAAATTTTTTTAAATAAAATTTTTTTAAATAAAATAAATAGTAAAAATTTCAGAATTTAGGCAGAAACATTAGACAAATGGAATTAAAGTAGAATTTAGAAGGAATCGGAAACCCAATAATAGTATATATTTCAGAGTTTAAGTTGGCGAGAGGTGTTACCCATCACTTATTGGGTCAAGAAACTGTTTCAACTACCCTCACACAGTTTAGCTGACAGGTTGATGCTGTAGCCCATGTGATTTCTTGGAGCCATGTGTGAGAGTTTGATGTAGGCGGTGGACTAGTACAGTTCTGCATCCCAATTCAACTGAGTAAAGGTACAATACACCCATGAAGTTTTTTTAGAGAACACAAAATGTTTTTTCTCTTTCCCCATTTTCACATTACGTTTTTATTTATTTAATGTTAACAATTGATTTGAACTGCTAGAAAAAAACCCAATTTATTTTGGAAAGATTTCTTTATCTACCTGTAAGTTTTCAAAACAAGTCTTGGTACCATAGCGAAGACCTCATGCAAATAATTACCAATGAAAGTATTTATAGAAAAGGCACAGAGAGGCAACTTTACAGTGGTGGGAAAGTGACTGCAACCAAGATGCCTAATCAGGATCATTAATATTGCTGATTGATAATAATATATTGCTAAAGACACAAGGGGGTTAATTAGTCCAAAAGAATTAGAAAATAGAAACATTATTAAGGAGTGAGAACGAGAGAGGAGTAACCAAAAAAGACAACGATTAACATTGCATTCAAATCTTTGAAGAGCAAAGTTGGCTGGAAAACATGGAGCTGGAAGAGAGTTCCACAAATGAGAAGCAAGAGAAAAGTGTTAGCATAGAACTTACAGTTACATTTATCCTATTCAAATGTCAATTGATGAGACTTTATTGCCAATCTAGTACTGTGCTTAAATTTATAAAGTCTAGGTACCATCGCAAAGAATTCATCTGAACAATTATCATGAAAATATTTATAGAAAAGGCACAGGGAAGCTATGTTATGACAGTAGAAAAGTGACTGAAGATGTTTTACAAAACAAATTTCTGTATTTACCTGCAAGATTTTGAAACCAAATTTCTATACATAAAAGTGACATTCCTATGATATGTCATAATTCAAATTTCTGTGTAAGTCAGAAGATACCAGCAATTTGTCCATGAATAAGTACTTCACTCACCAATGCTAATGCAATAGTGAAGTAATAATCTAGGACATAACAACGAGATATATTAACATAATTACCAAAAATGTATTCTTCCGCTGTGCAGCATATTCTTCTTCCGTACCATTTATGTCATAAGTACAAGGCAAGTGACACTATAGAATCGTCCATATTTTTCCACTCACCCCCGTTAAAAATAGACTCTTCCATAAGAATTAGCTTCAACCAATCAACACCACACATTGTGAAACTCAGCTTTTTATTGGTTGAGACGACCCCAGAATGTGTATCCATGTCCAAAAATCTGTTTTTCAGCTAATTTCGCTGGAGCCTACTTTGACTTCCCAAAGTAAATAAAAGGACGAATTTCAGTCCAATTCACCAGTCAGTAATTCACCTTCAGAGAGATTCCACACAGATCCACGCATGTCTACATTTTGAGTTAAGAACTTTTCGCGCATCAACTCCTGACTCAACTACCAACCTCTTTCTATCTCTCTAAACCCATTACAGCTTTCTTAAAAAGTGTTAACTACACTACCAAACAGAAATTGTAATTTTAGCATAAGACAAAAGAAAATACAGGGTGAACAACTCTGTCAGAACAAGAAAAAACAAATCCAACTTAAATCTCACATACATTACTTTCTAATTTACCTCTCGATAAATTTTTCTTTCGTATTACATGTGGACATTTTCTCAACAAAAAGAACATTGCTGAACTTTAATTCACTCAATATTCTTGATGCAAACTTCATCAACTTGCATATAATCAATCCACAACCTTTTCTCTATTTGTAAAAATTGTATATAAATGTTCGATATTTTCTAGTTGAATGCACATCCACCGTTGTTTCTTGTTCATTTTGCACTGAGTTTTATTCGACTTGTACGTCTACGCTTTTATTTGTTGTGATTAATGTGAAGAACATGCTTTCAAATTCATCACTCTAGTAACAAAAACCCTTCTGATTTCACACTCAATTCATAGCAATCCCAACAACACAAGTTGAAAACAAGATTAATGGGAATTGCGCCATCATCATGAATTATCGTCATAACCTCAACACTTACTGTATTTACCTGAAGTTTGCCAAGACTATTTCTGAAATTACCTGTATTTTTTAAAACCAGAATTATATATTTACCTGTAAGTTTTTCAAAGCAGATTTCTCTGTTTACCGGCAAGTTTTCAAAACCTATTTCTATATTTATCTGCAAGTATTCAAAATAAATTTCTATATTTACCTGTAAGTGTCCAGGCCGAAGTAAATGTTCAATATCAACGATGGCCTTTTCGGCCAAAAGGCTGAGGCCCTCCGGCTGCACTTGCAAGATTTTGTTCCCCTTAACATCAAATGTTGATATAAAATCAGCTGAAAAAGGAAGTAAAATTTGACAATAAATAAAAATGAATTCTAATCTTTCTTCAACTTTGGTTTGGTTTAGTTTTCTTGTTTTTGTTGATTTCATATAAAAATTTACATAATAATGAAAATAATGAGGGTCGGGAATGAACCTGAAAACAAAACTAAAGAATGAAACAAAACCGAACAAAAACAAAACAGATGTTAGTAGAGTCTGTCCACCCATCAAAATAATGAGAGTGGCCACTGTATTCTGCCAATCGACAGAATCAAGCAAATGAGAAAAGGGGACAAAAACAAACTGGGGAGGTTGGGAGATCTCGACATGGCTCATAACAGAAGTGAGTGCTGGGAACAGGCCGGGAACAATACTTATTCACATTAACTAGAAAAACAGTCTAACTTAAACATGGGAGGGTTCACAGGAAACTGCCCCATTGTGCTAAAGGGGACTTAAAAGAGAAAATCAAGGCTAGCCCTGTTTACAACAAATATTACAGACCTAGTTGGTTCACATGTTTTTATATTCTTGTAAATAAGTAATATAATAAATAAATAGTATTTAACATTTTTGCTGTCAGTTCTTGAGAAAAACATCCAGTTTCATATGTTTGAGTTGCATGAAAATTCTAAAAATAGCTTTTTAAAACAATAATAATAATTACCAAGGGAGTTGAGGTTAAAAGAAACACCGTCCTTTTGACAGATTTTTTATGGGTACATTTGTTAAATTTTGCCTTGTCTTTTTACAAGTGATACTTAGTCCCTTCTTCTCCCCTTTCCTTTATTACCTCAAAAGTGATTAGAGTTTCTAAAACAAGATAGACAATGCTTTAAGCTAAAATAGAATAGAGCAACTTACATGTGAATATCTTGGTGTGTCCTTTTTGCTAATGACCCCACATTCTGTTTTCTTACTCCTCTCCTTTATTACCTCAAAACTGATAGGTAAGATTCTAAATTAAAAAGCAACTCACATGTTAGCTTCTTCCAAGGAATTTCTGGCTCCTTCTCGAACTTTATGATGTCCTGGTAATAAAAGGGTTTGGGGGCAGCTGTGGCATAACATCGCCTTAAGTGGGAAGGAAACACTTGCCGAAATAAGTGCTTCCCCCCAAAAGAGATCAAACGGAAAGGCACCAACATCTGAAAAGAATTTAAAGAGCAAAATTTGAATTTGAAATTTAAACAAAAATACTTTAATAAATTTGAAATTTAGAATTTAAACAAAATGTTGGGGGGCTGAAAATTGCTCAGCCTGAGTAAGAAACAATTAAAAAAATTCTAACATTTGAAAATAAGGAGCTTCTGTGAAATGAGTTGGGCTGAGAATTTTTCAGCACCCACTCATACAATGTGTGTATGAAATTTCAATATTCATGAATGAATGCAAGCATTACTGATAGAATAGGGCTATTATATATATAATGGAAATGCATTGCTAATGATTTTACTATAGGAATGCATTGAAAATGAGGAAGAAAGGGATTGTCAGTGGTCAGGAATGAAGGCAAGCATTACTGATAGAATAGGGATATTATATGTATAATGGAAATGCATTGCTAATGATTTTACTATAGGAATGCATTGAAAATGAGAAAGAAAGGGATTATCAGTGGTCAGGAATGAAGGCAAGCATTACTGATAGAATAGGGCTATTATATGTATAATGGAAATACATTGCTAATGATTTTACTATAGGAATGCATTGAAAATCAGGAAGAAAGGGATTGTCAGTGGTCAGGAATGAAGGCAAGCATTACTGATAGAATAGGGCTATTATATGTATAATGGAAATGCATTGCTAATCATTTTACTATAGGAATGCATTGAAAATGAGGAAGAAAAGGATTGTCAGTGGTCAGGAATGAATGCCAGCATTACTGATAGAATAGGGCTATTATATGTATAATGGAAATGCATTGCTAATGATTTTACTATAGGAATGCATTGAAAATGAGGAAGAAAAGGATTATCAGTGGTCAGGAATGAAGGCAAGCAATACTGATAGAATAGGGCTATTATATGTATAATGGAAATGCATTGCTAATGATTTTACTATAGGAATGCACTGAAAATTAGGAAGAAAGGGATTATCAGTGGTCAGGAATGAAGGCAAGCAATACTGATAGAATAGGGCTATTATATGTATAATGGAAATGCATTGCTAATGATTTTCCTATAGGAATGCATTGAAAATGAGGAAGAAAGGGATTGTCAGTGGTCAGGAATGAATGCAAGTATTACTGATAGAATAAGGCTATTATATATATAATGGAAATGCATTGCTAATGATTTTACTATAGGAATGCATTGAACATCAGGAAGAAAGGGATTGTCAGTGGTCAGGAATGAATGCAAGTATTACTGATAGAATAGGGCTATTATATGTATAATGGAAATACATTGCTAATGATTTTACTATAGGAATGCATTGAAAATGATGAAGAAAGGGATTGTCAGTGGTCAGGAATGAAGGCAAGCATTACTGATAGAATAGGGCTATTATATGTATAATGGAAATGCATTGCTAATCATTTTACTATAGGAATACATTGAACATCAGGAAGAAAGGGATTATCAGTGGTCAGGAATGAATGCAAGTATTACTGATAGAATCAGGTTACTATATAATGTAAATGCACTGCTAATTATTTACTATAGGAATACATCGAAAATCAGGAAGAAAGGGATTGTCAGTGGTTAGGAATGATTGGAAAAATTGCTGGATAGAACTGGACTATATTTTAAAATTTAATTGTTTTCATAAATGAAAAGAATTCCCCCCTCATAAAAAAATGAATGCTACTGTGTTGGCCGGAAAGTTCATGCCAATTTTTAATTGTTCAGGTTCTAAAACATTAGAGAACATCAAATTTATCAACAGATACAATCTGCTTAGATTTCTGATTCGAGCCCACTTCAAAGTATCACTTGAGAAAGAAAGTTTAAAATTACTTAGTATGTGCCATCCCTATCAAAATGGAAGATGATGAGGTGCTTTTTAGACACTTGATGCTTATTTTTTACCATAAAGACAAAATGGCTTGCAAGCAACAAAAAAGATATGTGCTGTGTACGGTGAAGGTACTTTAGATTACAAAACTGTACGGCATTAGTTTGTTAAGTTCAGAGTTGGTAATTGCAGCCTTCTGGATGAAGAATGCACAGGCAGACCCCCTCCACTACAGATAACAACCAAATCAACACATCGATTGAGAATAACCCACATTAAACAATGTGGTAGAAAAACTAAATTTATCAAAATCCACCATCCATGAGCACTTAGTGACTTTTGGGTTCTCAAATCACTGTGATGTTTGGGTACCACATGATCTGAATGAAAAGATTCTTTTGGATTGTATTTCATCTGGAATTTGCTGTATAAACCCAATGAAAATGCAAATTGTGATGGGTGATGAGAAATGGATTGTTTACAACAATGTTAAACAAAAAAGATTGTGAGTTAAGTGACAAGAGCCAACTTTAGCAATCTCAAAATCAAGTCTTCATCCTAAGAAACTCATGCTATGCATCTGGTGGGATTGGAATAGAATTCTGTACTATGAGCTTGTGCCAAGTAACCAGTCAATTGATTCTGAAAAGTACTGTTTACAACTGAATGAATTTAAAGCATGAATTCAAGAAAAACGCCAAGATTTAATGAAAGGAAAGGTTTGTTTTCTATCAGGGTAGTGCCAGACCCCATGTTTCCTTGGCAACCTGGCAAAAATTCTTGCAGCTTGGCTGGGATGTGTTACCCCACCCGGCATATTCACTAGACATTGTGTTATATACCGTACCTATGAACACTAATAACTATGTCCCCATCCTCTTAAATACGTTGAACATTATTGTAAGTGGGGGTAATATGGTGTCTAAGTAGTTCACCACTAGCAGTGGTTTACCTATTTCACACTGCTGGCGATTATTTTATTTTGTTGATATTATAAAGATTACCATTCCATTTCCAACCTTCGTTTTGGTTATTCCTCATTCAGTAACTTTTTGTAGGTTATAACACATTTCTTCTTTTGATTTTTATTTATTCAGATATTTGCAAAATAATCTCAATGGTAAAAATTTTAATTCTTTGGATGACAGTAAAAAAACACCTTAATGAGTTCTTTGCTGAGAAACCACCAAAATGTTTGGAAGCTGGAATCTTTAAGTAGAAGGAAAAATGGAGAAAGGTTGGACAATAAAATGGTTCATATTTAGTTAAATAAATATTTAATGGCATAATTTTGTTTTGTGTTTTAATTTTCCTTCAAAATTGGCATAAACTTTCCAGGCAACTCATTCAAACAAAACAAAGTTAACTACATAAAAAATTGCATTTTCATTAAAAAAATCTATTACTCTTGTAAAGGAAATTTTAACCCAATTTTTTTCAATTTTTCCTTGGCATAGTTTGCCACGCCACAACCTCCTAATAGGTTAGGATATATAGAGATGAAGGTTGGGCTAATACATAAGTAAAAGCCAAATTGTCTATAGTACCATTTTATTGTTGACTCCATTTGGTTACAGGGGTTAAAGTAGGTGACTATCATCTTAGTCTTTTTTTGTGATTTGAGAGTTCATACAGGGTCGTTGTGTGCTTTGGATGACAGAAATCAATTTGCTGAATTCATCCTTCTTTTTTTTTCTTGAGTTGCCAGTCCAGTCAACTCACATCCAATGAATCTCCAACCCTTGCGTCTCAAAGTCTACACCAAACAGGGTTACCACTTCTCTATTTGTATCTCCACGCATGTGTTTTTTTCTTCTTTTTATTAAGTTAGACACATCTGTGTTTTCCGTTTGATTTTTGGTGGGACGTGTTTTCATTGGTTGATTATTTTATGACATTCATTGACCCACATAAGCTATGTCTGGGTTCTGTCAGTTACCAAGGATAGGAACAATAGAAGGAAGGAAATGAAGAAGGTTGTAATAGAGAAGAGAGAGAGGATTTTCTTTGTCACTCTCTTAGTGAAAAGGAAAGTGTATATTTCCATATGATGTTACTACTACCTAATCCTACTACAAGGTTTATGAATCTATTTGGAAAGAGAGGAGAAACATTTTTCAAAAATAAAATGACTTTTAGATAATAGCTTTATAATATATTCTCCCATTAGGAGATCGTAGCTCTCGACAGCTTCATTTTTTCTTCAATCTGCAGATGGTACATTGCTATGATTGTTTTCTTTGGAACTAGTGGCACAATTTCTTCGTAGTTTTGAATGCTGGGTTGTATTTCTCCTAAACTGGTTCACAGTCGAGGCTAAAGAGCCCAGTCTGTCGCACTATTTTACATATAGCTGGTGAAATTGTCCTTAATGCAGAAATGAACACAGAAGCCTCTGCTGGAATTTGAACTCGGCTCATTGTTTCCATTTTCAACACTAATAACCGCAATGCTAAAGTGCATATATTTTTTTATAGTAACGTGTAGCATACTCTGTTTTTAAATTAAATAAATTTGTTAAAAAAAATATTTGCAAAAAATAAAGGTAAACTTTTTTTTTTTTAATTACAAGAAAAAAACGTCATTTTTTTTTTTTTTTACACACGTTTTACAATTAAAAATTAAAAGGAATTGTTCGAATGTTATTGTAAAAAAAACTATGGAAAAATTTAGTTACGTACTTAAATTAAAAAAAAGAAGAAGATAATATGGAGTTTAAAGTCGCAAGTGGAGACGAAAAAAAGGAAAACAGCTTCAAAATTTAATTCTCAACGAGGTCAAAGTTTGGAGGTGATAACAAACAAACAAAAATGTCTATGTTTTTAAATGAAAAGAAAAGCACTAAGTTTTTCACAGTTATTCAGTAAATATATAATGTCAGGTAAATACCTGAGACTAGATATTAAAACAGTAAATATATATATAAAGCTAAAAAAAGTGTTGTTAAATGGACAGGTGTGCATTATTTTTAATGTTTACCTTTCACTCACCTTCCTTTCGTCAGGGTAATTCTCTTACCAGCGATAAGGCTTGTCTACAGAGGACAAGCACCACTCTGAGGACCGCCAGCATTTTTAGCGCTTTAAATTTAATACTTTCTTTAGAAATAGAATTTAAATTTAGAAAATAAATAGAATTTTTAAAAAAGGTAAGAAGCATATAAGCCAGTAACAAATATATATTAATTCTGCATTTTTTAAAAAATTATTTATTTATTCAATTAATAATCAGAACTTTATTAACCTGACTGGTTACTGATTGATAAAAAAAAAAATTTTAAAAAATAAAATAAATAAATTAAATACCGTAATTCCCCTTGTATAAAACGCACAACAAAAATTGGGCTGAAAGTGTGGGAAAATGCCCTTGTTTGTTAATCAAACCCTATAAATTGTACCTCTCCAATTTCATTACGGCCAGCGTTTCCTACTTTTATTTTTAAAATGGTTTTAAACAGAGAATAATATTATTCTAATTTAGTTTCATGATAATTCTTATTTTATTTTACAGCAATTTTTTTAAAGACTTTTGTAGCTGTGCATAATACGCACCCCTGATTTTGCTTATTACTTTTATAAAAAAATGCGTATTATACATGGGGAAATACAGGGTGCGATGGATAAATAGTCGTCTAAATGATGCAAAAATGAAAATAACACTGACATGTCATTTTAATGGGTATATTTACCAAAATTGTACAAAAAATATCTTGAAATACTAAAGAGTAAATTTATTCAATAAAATTGCCATTACCTTCAACTAAAGCCTCCAGACGATTTTGGAATCTCCTGCAACTCTTGTGGACGGTCGCCTTGCTTAAGTTGATGAATGCTGCCATAATCCTTGCCTTCAGTTCATCTTTACGAGAAGTTTTGTTGGGCTCTCACTCAACAGCGTCCCACACATAATAATCAATCTGAGGAATTAGGTGACCAAATCCAAGGGGTAATGTGATCACAGAAATTGTCTGACAGCCATGACTGGGTTCGCCTGCTTGTGTGGCATATTGCACCATCCTTTTGCTAGACATAGGGTTTTCCAGTAGCCAACCCCTTGACCTAGGGCAGCACTACCTCCACAAGGCACTTGATGTAGTTCACTGTGTTGAGTCTAGTACTATGCTTAAATTCATTAAGTTGAGGTACCCTAGAGAAAAGTTCATCAGAACAGTTACCAAGAGAATA
Organism: Acanthosepion esculentum; assembly: GCA_964036315.1. Classification (NCBI taxonomy): domain Eukaryota; kingdom Metazoa; phylum Mollusca; class Cephalopoda; order Sepiida; family Sepiidae; genus Acanthosepion; species Acanthosepion esculentum. The sequence goes on along the minus strand of OZ038511.1, from coordinate 85,456,613 downwards.
TTTATAGAAAAGGCACAGGGAAGTGATGTTACAGTGGTGGGAAATTGACTGAAGCTGTGATGCCAGGTCAGAACCAATAATATTGCTGATTCTATTTTGGATAATATATATATATATATATATATATATATATATATATATATATATTCGTCCTGGGTATGACGATAAACTCCATCCGCGTCCTGGGTAAGATGATAAACTATGTCCAACAGGAGGTTTTGAGGAGCGTGGAACCACCTCTTAATCGCTGGTGTTCCCAGGTCCACCCCGACCCAGGGTGGTAGTACCTGTTAGGGTCCCAGCTATGGGCAAATAGTTAACACCAAAACTTGTGTAAAAATAGGTTTTAATACCAGAAATACTTTGTAATAAGAAAAAATTATTACCAGCAATAATTTTTAAAGGAAAATTATTATCAGCAATACCTTTTTAAAAAAATACCAGCAATACAAACAGTTATACATTCTTTGAAAAAAATATGACCAGCTATAGATTTCTTCAAGGAGGAATATTCCCTGAAATAGATTTTTGAAGAAAAACATATTACCAGCAATAAAAATTTTGTCGGCATTAAATAACCCATTGAGGTTGATATGCCGTAAAACAAAAACCAAAAAGAGGATATAAATCCAAAGTGAGTTCAATGTAAGAACAGAGTAAATATAATAATGATGAAAGTGGAGACTTTAGAAATTCATGGTAATAATTCCTGGAGAGTCAGTCTATATAACTCTGCATTGTGTGGCTGAATGTAACATCAATCACCTTACAGACAAACGTAATATTAGAAATGAAAATAAAGCCACTTTTATACAATTCAATATTATAGATTTTTACCCCTCCATTTCTAAAGATCTCTTACTAAAAAGTATAGATTATGCTAGAAATTTCATTAATATTACAGATAAATAATCCAACATTATCTTAGCAACTAGAAAGACAGTATCACTTAACAATAAATCCACCTGGATTAAAAGTTCAAATAGTGACTTTGATGTCGCTATGGGGGCATACCACTCCGCTCAAATAGCTGATCTAGTGAGGATTTGCATCCTATACATTCTTAGTAGTATGATAGACCTTAAACAGATGGGTCTATATAGAGATGATGGTTTTATTTTCATACCAAACAGCAATGGCTCACTGTCATCAAGCCTACAGAAAAAAAAAACACAAAAGCTTTCAAATTCCTTGGGTTTAAAATAGAAATTACATCCAACCTCAAAATATTTAATTTTCTAGCCATAACATTTAACCTCTCTAATAACACTTATAAACTATTTCACAAAGACAGTCATACTCCCTTATATATCAAGGTTAACTCCAATCACCCTAATTCAATAATTAAACAAATCCCTCAAACTCTCAACACTAGAATAAACAGATTGTCTTCAAACATGGAAATTTTTAATGAAAATAAGAAAAATCACAATGAAGCCCTCGATAGAAGTGGCTTCAAATTAAAATTAACTTATCAAGAATCTTTGGATAATAATATAAGTGGTAAACCCAAATACAGAAAAAGAAAAGTTATATCGTTTAATCCTCCTTTCTGTAAACTATCCAACATAAATATAGGCAAATACTTCCTTAGACTAATAGAAAAACACTTTGATAATGTTAACCCACTACACAAAATCTTCAATAGAAAAACTCTGTGGTGAAATAATTTATTATATGGAACCTTAAAGTAATCTGTTTTTATTTAATATATATATATATATATATATATATATATATATATATATATATATATATATATATATATATATATATATATATATATAATTGTTTATTTAAAAATTATAACATAAATATGTTATACAAAAATAGCCATTTTGTTTCAACACCTCCGGTGTCTTATCAAGTGATGATGTTGTTAAATCCTATATATATATATATATATATATATATATATATATATATATATATATATATATATATATATAGTGTATAGGGGCAGCAGGTCATTGTTCAAACACATATTGTTAAATATAACAGACAACGAATGTTTATTATGTTGGACAGTTTTTGTCTTTATTTTCTCTTGAAACTAAAGCCATTATATGATACTTGGAAAGGCTCATGATAAAACATAATAGACATTCCTTGTCCGTTGTATTTAACAATATATGTTTGAACAATACATATATATATATATATATATATATATATATATATATATATATATAATACCAACATGTAATTTGTAGGGATTATTCCAAAGAGGGCTTTTCAGTCTATATGAGAGCTCAATGTATGATACAGAGCAAATTATAAGAATAATTAGGAAAAAATCCATAGTCAGTCATAACATTATCTCGATGAATATAAAGATATTCATTTCATCCGACTGACTACTTTTTATGAAATGGAATCAAGATTTAAAAAAATGTCTGATTTGATGAATCTGCTTAAATTCATCAAAATAAATTTATTACTGACTATGGATTTTTTCATAGTAATTCTTATATATATATATATTATATATATATATATATACAAAGAAACAATCACGCATAGAATCAATCAGCAATATTAATGCGATTATTTGCGATATCACATCGCTAGTAGAATATAATGTATGCATTAAAATACAGTTAATCCATAGATTCTTTGTATATAAAATACATGCTGCCTTATGTTTTATGTTTATAAATAACTATTGATCCGCAGTACAAAAAAAATTTCCTAAAAACTACTGAGACATTACACTAAATTAATTGAACTATACTTAGTTCATGATATATTAACTGAAAACACTTGTAAAATAGAATAAAACATCTTTCGGTCAACAAACAATTATTTCGTCTCCAAGTCTTAATTTTAATGGAAAAAATATACCTGAGGATGAATAAAGGATTATTCGAATGTACTAGCATTTAAAAGAAATATAAACTGGAAACAACTGACAACAGTTTTATGAATGAGGATCACATCATTCTATGGATTAATAGTATTTTAATGCATACATTATATTCTACTAGCGATGTGATATCGCCAATAATCGCATTAATATTGCTGATTGATTCGATGCGTGGTTATTTCTTTGTATATAAAATACATGCTGCCTCATGTTTTATCTTTATATGGACTCTCCCGTTGTTTTTTTACATATGTGTGTCTTTCAGTTCAGTTTTTACGTTTATGTATCATTTGAGACAACGATCCTACACAGGATGGACATGCTGAAGAGTTGATTTAGTGTTAATTCTTAATCCTCTCAGATGGTTGAGACGATTCTTTTCAAAGTTAGTTAAACGTCGGTGGCAGGTGTTTCTCCAGTTTGCTTGGTTTTCAACTGCAAGTTTGAACTCCTGTATAGGGATGTTTGTAGCATTTAAATTGTATTTGAGTTTGTCCTTGAAGCATAACCAAGGGCAGCCTACATTATGCTTACCATGAAAAAGTTGGGTGTACATGAGGATTTTCGGCATCTGATGACATGACCAGCCCATCTGAACTGTGATCTGAAAACAGATCCCAATTTAACATGTTTCACTTTATTAAAGCTTCATCAGAGATCAAGATGGGAATGATAAAATTAATCACACACACACACACACACACACACACACACACACACACACACACACACACACACACACACATATATTTATTTATTCTACATTATATTTATTCTCTCTCTCTCTCTCTTTTTTTTTAACATACAACGTGTATTGTGTATTAACACATGCGATACCCTGTCTTCATCAGCCGCCGATGAAGACAGGGTATCGTACGTGTTAATACACGTTGTATGTTAAAAAAAAAAAAAAAATATATATATATATATATATTTCGTGGCTCCGGGGGGGGGGGGGCACCGTCCTATGGTTAGAGAGAATCTCAGTTGAGTTCCACCACGGAATTTGTGAGCGAGCGGCGATATATTGAGTCTGATTTGCTATCTCTTCGTCACCGAGTCCCGTTGAACAGTTGGTATGACGTTTGCTTGATAACCTAACTGTCAGGGTTTCAATTCTCGGTAGTGGATATGCACTGCTGATGAGTCCCAAATATAGGACGAAACGGCCGTCCAGTGCTTTCTGCATTCTGTTGAGGTTTCAGACTTGATGAATTACTTAATTATATATATGATATGTTTAATGTTCTTTTTATAGATACAAGTATTTAAGCAAATGCTCTGTTTTATAATAAACAGTATTAAATAACATTTACCGGCCTGAATTTACATTCAGGCCGGTAAATGTTATTTAATACTGTTTACATTCAGGCCGGTAAATGTTATTTAATACTGTTTACATTCAGGCCGGTAAATGTTATTTAATACTGTTTATTATAAAACAGAGCATTTGCTTAAATACTTGTATCTATAAAAAGAACGTTAAACATATCATAAATGTCTTTAAATAAATTGTCGGACTATGTCCAATTCAAATATATATATATATATATATATATATATAGAATAAATACAAATGACAAATATTTCACCAATAAGAAATAATCAAACACAATTTGCCATTAATCTGTGTCTCTTTGCTTTTATCATTTCTATCTTGATCTCTGACGAAACTTTAATAAAGTGAAACGTTAGATTGACATCTGTTTTCCTACTTGTTCTTTATATTTTCATTTGTCTATGTGTGTGTGTGTGTGTGTGTGTGTGTGTGTGTGTGTGTGTGTGTGTGTGTGTGTGATTCAAAAAAATAAAAAAAACTCACAATTGATGAATATTTCTAAATTTCATTTATTTTCCGTGAATATCATTCTCCTGTTTGTAAAAGTCAAAATGCCCAAATGTTTGGGGGAAGAAATTGCTTTTTTTTTTTTTTAATTCTCTTACTCTTAATCCAAGACCTAAAAAGTTTGGAACAAAAAAAAAAGTTCACATTTATAGTTAATCATTCAATTTTCTTTTTTTTAATTTCTGCATTTTGATGTTTATTTATTTGTAGGGAAGCAGGAAAGTTTAAGTAGTAAAATGAAAGAAAACCTTACATTACCATGGTCTTTACTCAAGCATGTATAAAGGAAGGACTTCTACCTGTGTTCCCAATTCTGAATGTAGAACTGATTGTTATTAACAGTGAATAAAATGCTATATGTTGTTATTATTATTATTAATTTATTTATTTATACAGTTCGTGTTTAGTTACCTAATATTGGTCATCATGTAATCTGCAGTAAAATAGCTTATATAAGGGCAAGTAACTCTTTAACAAACGGTGTAGGGTAGAGTTATCTTCCTTGATTTGTTTCCATGTGCGTTGTTATTTTACTCGATAAAAATGGGCAAGAAAGGAAAAGGCCAAGTTCTTGGTCGAAGTATCATCAAAGAAAGGTTTGCTAAGAAGCGGCCGATTATTGGATCTAAGGGAGAAACGTTTGTAAGCATGACTGCTTTTTTTCTTATTTCGCCACGACGTTGTCACTCTAAAGCTTTTAAGACGAACTGTTTTGATCTGTTCACGTGTCACGATTTTTTTAATGTTATTTTTAGACAGTGAGTAATCTTTGAGTACTATACTAAAAACCACTCTCATATATACGTATATCATAGACACAAGAAAACTAACTAATTACTGTTGAACCCCTAACTGAATTATTTGTCAATTCACAATTATTTTTTTGTTTTTGTCACAACTCGTAATGAACTTTATTCCCCCAAAAGTCTAAACAAATCTCCGTACATTAAGCAAAAAACGAAATTCTTACCTTATTATTCTAATATTTTATTTTAAATTTTACCTTAAATTTCCTCGTAGTACTTCATCTTTACTTTACGAATTTAAGCGCAGTAGTAGATTGGCAGTTAGGTCTCATAATTTGACAGTTGAAATTTCGGTAAAATTGCAGATAATGCTCCAGTCATAAATTTAAAACAAAGTATCATTCCCGGTGTAAAATCGCCTGATTATTCCAAAAATCGCATTAAAGATTGTCGCAAGCCTACTGTTTAGGAGAGATTAACAATCTTAGTTGGGTCCCACCCCCGGTCATTTGGTTACTGGGGCATTATCTGTGTATGTCAGTAAATAGGTAAACTTTTGTGCAGTACAAGGAAGGGTAACTGGGACCCAAATCCAGCCTAAATTTGTGACTGGAGCATTATATGCAATTTTACTGAAATTTCTAGAGATGTGCCATGAACCTTTAACTAGCCATCCTATCAGATGAGTGTGCTCGGAAACAGGAAGCCTACTATTATGCAATATGAAATAATCACTGATAAAGGTATAGAGTATTATTAACTAATGAGGTCAGTAAAAAAAAAAAATACAAAATACATTTGGGTGCCAACAATAAGTTCATCATAAACAGTTCAGCTGGCAAATTAATACCAAAAACGGTCAAAAATCCAACCCTCCACTCGCAACAGAGGAACCGCACTTTCCCTTACCAAACTCAAAAATCGTTCTCCCACTGTTAATCAAAACAATGGCTTTTATTCACAGAGCAATTTTTCTGATTGGCCATGCCAGTCACGGAGGAAAGAACATTTGCATAATTCTTCTGATACTTTAACAATTCTCTTTATTTTTCCTTCGGCAGACCACACATAAAACACAAACTCTTTTCCGAGGTAGGTGATTTTCTCTTTCGTTATAGTATAGTGGTCTGGCACTTCTGCTATATATTTAGAGATTCTTGATAAAATGCAAAGAAGAATCTATAATGTTATTGGTCCTGACCTGGCATCCTAGCTTCAGTCACTTTCCCCACTGCTGTAATGTAGCTTCCCTGTGCCTTTTCTATATATATACTTTCATAGTAATTATAATGATTAGCTTGTCCTCTTTCTTTGGTCATCAGTGTAAATATTCACTGGGGTTTCATTTTGAAAGGTTTTTATTTTTATGCCCCCCCCCCTCTCCAACAAATTGAACATGTTGGAACTAGTTAGGACTTCATAGAGACATCGAGGTATTATGGTGACTGTAATAAGAATGCTAAGTAAGAATGCATTGTTTTGGTGTAAGGAATACTGTGTTGTTTGGGTCAGTAATTGTAGCTAGCTAAGTTTAAGACAGATTGAAAACCAGCCTTCCCCTATCCCCCCTTTCGGCCTTGTGCCTTGTTATCAAAATAAATATTACTTTCCACTATGGTACCTAGACTTTATGAATTTAAACACAGTACTAGATTGGTGGCAAGGTCTAATAATTTTACAGTTGAAATGGCTAGATGTAACCGTAAGTTCTATGCTAATAGTTTCTTCTCTCGCACTTCTTGCTTGTGGAACTTTCTTCCAGCTTCTTGCTTCTCTGCCGACTTTGATCTTCAAAGATTTAAATGCAGCATCAATCGTTATCTTCTGTCTTTTTAATTTTTGTTCTTTTATTGTCTCCTCTGCTTAATAATGTTTTCTTTTTCTTATATTCTTTCAAACTCATTAACTGTAGTGGCTTTATTGCCTTGCTCGATGTGAAATGATTAAAAACAAATATTGTAGACTAGAGTTATTTTATGTGCTGTGTCTCTTCAGAAGGTAGGCAATCACGGCTCTTCACAACCTCTTGTCCCTTGTAACTTTGAGCAATTTTTTATTCGGTATTGTTCCTATTTGTACCTGCTCTGCGTTCACAAAAAAAAAATGATTATTAATCCACATCTCTCATGTGATTAAACCTGTTCTTCACTCAACCTTTCGTTCTAGTGTTTCCTTATAGTATTATTAACCAGAACTACAATATTCTCTAATACTGTATTATTAATTGTGGTGAAATAAAAAGAAAATGGCCACCAGCGAGTAAATTTGAGCTCTTCCCAACTGGTAATCCAACCTCTAGTCGTTCCGTCTCAAAATCGCACAAACAGACTTTTTCCAACCGGGAACGTTACTCCAAGCTTCTGCCGAACTGGGAAAAACTAGGTGCTTTTATATTTGTCCATATACCCATAATCCCTTGCATCTTCATGCGACCCCATAGTTCATTCCGTCTCTGTCCCATAATGCATTGCATACTCATTGCATAAAAAGGCAATGCAAGTCTCCCCTTATTCTTTTACGTTATCTGGCCGAGGACGGATTACGGCAGAGCGGTAAGTGCTTTCTTTTTTTTTCTCCTTCATTTCAACTGCAGTAGCCCTACATGCTAAGCAAATACGGGCTCTTTTTTGGCGGGGAAAGGCAAGTCGCAACCAGTTGTGCTCGTCCCAGGTTCTGCCTCATCACGTCTGCCACATTAATCCACGTCTCTCATGTGATTAAACCTGTTCTTCACTCGCCCTTAATTTCCAGTGTTTCCTTACAGTATTATTAACCAGAAGTTTTAGCATTTTATGAACTTTATAACAATTATTGGGATTGTTAATTTTCAACCTGTCCACCATGATTATGCATATAAAACGGTAATATAATTCTGTAGTTCTCGGAAAACATTTTCCAACTGATTTTCAGTACTACATTCAATCACACCAATTATCTTAGCTTGCAATTCTCTAAAGATAGAGCTTTAGTCGAATAAACATTACTTTTCTTATGTCTATGTTAAAAGAAATCCAAAGGAAACAAACATTTTTTTTTTTTTTTTTTGAAAAAAAAAGAAGCCATTTTGAAATTTCAAGAAATTGAAAATATAGTAGGTAAAACAAATAATAAATTTTCTGAAGATAAGAAAAATGCTAGTCATATCAGTCTTTCTTATCCTTTTTATAGATTGTTTTTATCATATATAATTACAAATCTATAAGTATTTTAAATTGTACACAGGCTTTATAAACACCCTGTATAGTAGAGTTTTAATTAAAAATTCTATATCACTCCCAAAGAACCTGACCAGTTGTCTCGAACTAATGTTCTGTTGCCCCCAGAATGATTGGCGGGGTGTGGATTCTTTTTGATCCTTGCTCTGTATTTATATAGTTTGAATTCAAGAATGAAACTCTCCTTCAGTACTTCTGTTCTTGTCTGGAACAGGGAAGTAATGTACCTTTGCTCAGTACTTGTACTAATCATCTGACTAGTTGTTACTTTCACCTCTACTCTCACTTGACTCAAGTCTGTTCCATGAGCTGTCAAAACAAAACAAAAAAAATTGTCTCAATGCAAAATAGAAAAAAGAAAAAGCACCTTGCTTCTGGCTTTTTCTGCTGCCTGCTTACCTACAATTTGTATTACACCTCCTTTCGTCAGTGAAAAGTATTTAATATCTCTTTCCCTTCTCTGCCTCTTAGCCTGTAATTCTTAGGGGAACAATCAGTTTAGCGCCCCCCCCCCCAACCTCAACACACCATTGCATTATTTTACAACAGAATGTTAAATCATGATTTTTTTTTTTTTGTGCACAATTCAATTGAAACTAAAGATTGGAGATTTGATGTTTTTGCTCATTTCAGGAAAGCACCCGCCTATGGTGCGGGCTTCGACAAAGAATAGCATTTATGTTAATGATTGTAAAATTCTTTTTTGATTTGGGTGGGGGAAGGACTTCATTGAATTTTCAAAGAATTCTTTTTAATTCTTTATATTGAAATTTCTTTTTGTCTTTTTTTCAGTTGCACACTAGTGAGTTGGAAGATGGTTATAACTGGGGCCGACTTAATCTTATGTCTGTCACAGAGCAGAGTAATTTGGAAGATTTCTTGGCAACTGCAGAAATGGCAGGAACAGAATTTACTGCTGGTAAGAATTTCATTCATTCTATGAGTTATTTTATTATCTTTATTTTTCATTTTATTATCTTTATTTTTCATTTTTTCTGCATATTTTTATTTATTGATTTTTTTTTATTTGTTTTTTTTTTAAAAATTATCCCAAGCAAGACAATAATGCCACTAACTATATATATATACATATATATATAATATGTCATCCACGGACAGACTGTTTTGCTGTATCATAGCTCTTCAGTGTGGCTAGTCGTCTGATTGCTTCAAGCTGGGATTGAAACCCGACTGATTTGACCTCAGTCAGAGATCCTATCCCTAGGCTATCATCACTCAGCAGATAGGAAGGGAAATTTTAATATTTTTCTATGCAAAATACGCTAGTGGCACAGAGAACTCAATTCACATTTGAAGAGTAATGCATTAATAGCAGTAGGAGCTGCTGTTTTTAAACCCCCACTTTCTGTCGAGAGCTCAAACGGATTTCCCGGGAGCATATAGTAAAGGTAATAAATCCATTGGTATATAATCCAAGTGAATCCTAGTAATATAAAATATTAAAACTGATCCACAAAAAGAGCTCAATGTATTATAACAGAGCATATTTATTACATAATAAAGAATTCTAAAATTACCTATGAGCATAAACTGTTTCAACTAACGTCAATGCATTAGCTTTATTCAACTCAAATGGTGGATTGTTTTTAGTATCAGAACTAGAAATTTAAAACTAAATATTTAAAAAAGAGATAGCAGTTGAAAAATTGATACTAAGCTAAGCAAACAGACAACACAAACTGCCCGAGTGGTGGTAAGAGGAGGGTGGATGTTTGGCTAAAATGGAAAGAAGTTACACAAATTCAACCCAGATATTAACCTTAACACTCCAACTTGGGGTTATAAGAAAAATGAAGTGAAATTCTAGAAGTTTTAAAACAAAATTATTAATTATATAACAAAAAATTGTTACCACTCAAAGCAAAATATTCTTACAAATGAAATATAAGATTAACAATTAATCACTTTTAGATAGATTATATTAAGAAAAAATATTTAAAAATTTTTAAAAAGATTTAAAAAAAATATTTTTATCATATATATATCTATCTATCTATCTATCTATCTATAAAAGGCAGGATGTGTATAACGAATGCACGGCCGCAATTTTCGACGGATTTGCACCAAAATTTACATGCACATGCTCCAAGTTAGCAGCAAGGCAAAGACCACCTTTGCATTTCTTAACTCCCATCGATAGTGGAAATTATCGATCTTTTTCATGCTTCTACGGCAGTTTTCATGTAGTTTGCAGCCATTTTCTACTGGCCAGAGTGAGAGCCTATACCTGGCTGCCATGAATAGGCAGAAAGATTCTATTGGCCAGCGTGAGAGCCAACAGCTGACTGACACGAATGTTAACTAGCATGCTAGCATGCAAAAAAAATTTTTAGCTGCATTCGTCACAAGTGGGAAAAATTTAAAACTGCATGGCACTTTACTCCAATTGGCTCATTCGCTTGCTTAAAGGCAACGTTGATTCTGATTCCGCAGAACTGGGTTGGGTGCGAAAAAGTATTTGTTGTTAACATTCTTTTTTCATTCGGTTTTTCCATTTACGAGTCCGTTTTTAAAGCTGATCGTTTTGTGTTCATTTTGTTTAGTTCTTTTTTCATAACAGTTTAGTATAGAGCTTAGAAAAAATTTGCAGTGTGAGATAGGCAAGAAGTAAGGCATGTAGCAACATCAGCACGGCAAAGGGCACTCCTTTAAAGGCAAGGAAGTGCAAAAATATTTTAAGTCAAGTGATAGCGATTTCTGTATGAGTCGTATGATTTTTGAATCAAGCACGGGCAACGCTGCTAATATATATATATATATATATATATATATATATATATATATAATGATAAAAAAGATGTATACGCACATATACTTACATGTACATATATATATTTTTTCGCTGGTGTTATAGAAACTGTTCAATGTTATATAACAGCTATTTTATTAGTGAATAAACATAATATTCCACGTCGATATTTGCAGTAAGAATTTATTTAAACAAGTTTTGTTAACTTCAACTGACAAGGTTTGTCTTTTTAATTTTTACTGTATTTTCCTAATTGAAAGCTTGCAGGGAATTTGACTAAGAACAGTGATAAAGAAAATGTATATTGCATATGTTCTATATAAATATATTGCATATATTCTGTCTGTCTGTTATCATGAACATAACAATTTGGAAAGAGTTGTGCGTGTGTTTGTTTTTTTTTTTCATTGACAAAATTTGAGATTTTGTATCTATTCTGATATGAAAATGATGTTGAATTCAAGCAGATCAAAAAAAGTTTCCCTTTTTTTTCTCATAGAATTTTTTCTTTTTGCCTTTGTTTCATTTTAGAAAAGTTGAATGTCAAATTTATTGACCGCAACAAAGATTCTGGCCTCCCCAGTGAGCAGGAATTAAAACGATTGAAAGAGGCACAGGAAAGAAACAAAACATTACTTCGAATCCCTCGAAGGTAGGAGAAGCATTTTAATTATTGTTTATGGTAATCAATGCCACCCACTTCATTTATATCCCCCACCTCCCGATCCTTTTAACCTCCTCAGCATCTAAACTTTAACTTTTAATCTACTCTTTTTGATTTAATTTTTTATTAATCCTAATCACATAACACCCTTCTTTCTTCCCTCTTCCTCCATTGTCCCTTCTTTCTTCCCTCTTCCTCCATTGTCTCTTCTCTCTTCCCTCTTCCTCCATTGTCTCTTCTCTCTTCCCTCTTCCTCCATTGTCCCTTCTTTCTTCCCTCTTCCTCCATTGTCTCTTCTCTCTTCCCTCTTCCTCCATTGTCCCTTCTTTCTTCCCTCTTCCTCCATTGTCTCTTCTCTCTTCCCTCTTCCTCCATTGTCCCTTCTTTCTTCCCTCTTCCTCCATTGTCTCTTCTCTCTTCCCTCTTCCTCCATTGTCTCTTCTCTCTTCCCTCTTCCTCCATTGTCCCTTCTTTCTTCCCTCTTCCTCCATTGTCCCTTCTTTCTTCCCTCTTCCTCCATTGTCCCTTCTTTCTTCCCTCTTCCTCCATTGTCTCTTCTCTCTTCCCTCTTCCTCCATTGTCTCTTCCCTCTTCCTCCATTGTCTCTTCCCTCTTCCTCCATTGTCTCTTCTCTCTTCCTCCATTGTCCCTTCTTTCTTCCCTCTTCCTCCATTGTCCCTTCTTTCTTCCCTCTTCCTCCATTGTCCCTTCTCTCTTCCCTCTTCCTCCATTGTCCCTTCTCTCTTCCCTCTTCCTCCATTGTCCCTTCTTTCTTCCCTCTTCCTCCATTGTCCCTTCTTTCTTCCCTCTTCCTCCATTGTCCCTTCTTTCTTCCCTCTTCCTCCATTGTCCCTTCTTTCTTCCCTCTTCCTCCATTGTCCCTTCTCTCTTCCCTCTTCCTCCATTGTCTCTTCTCTCTTCCCTCTTCCTCCATTGTCTCTTCTCTCTTCCCTCTTCCTCCATTGTCTCTTCTCTCTTCCCTCTTCCTCCATTGTCTCTTCTCTCTTCCCTCTTCCTCCATTGTCTCTTCCCTCTTCCTCCATTGTCTCTTCTCTTTTCCTCCATTGTCTCTTCTCTCTTTCCTCTTCCTCCATTGTCCCTTCTTTCTTCCCTCTTCCTCCATTGTCCCTTCTCTCTTCCCTCTTCCTCCATTGTCCCTTCTTTCTTCCCTCTTCCTCCATTGTCCCTTCTTTCTTCCCTCTTCCTCCATAGTCTCTTCTCTCTTCCCTCTTCCTCCATTGTCTCTTCTCTCTTCCCTCTTCCTCCATTGTCTCTTCTCTCTTCCCTCTTCCTCCATTGTCTCTTCTCTCTTCCCTCTTCCTCCATTGTCCCTTCTCTCTTCCCTCTTCCTCCATTGTCTCTTCTCTCTTCCCTCTTCCTCCATTGTCTCTTCTCTCTTCCCTCTTCCTCCATTGTCTCTTCTCTCTTCCCTCTTCCTCCATTGTCCCTTCTCTCTTCCCTCTTCCTCCATTGTCCCTTCTCTCTTCCCTCTTCCTCCATTGTCTCTTCTCTCTTCCCTCTTCCTCCATTGTCTCTTCTCTCTTCCCTCTTCCTCCATTGTCCCTTCTCTCTTCCCTCTTCCTCCATTGTCTCTTCTCTCTTCCCTCTTCCTCCATTGTCCCTTCTTTCTTCCCTCTTCCTCCATTGTCTCTTCTCTCTTCCCTCTTCCTCCATTGTCCCTTCTTTCTTCCCTCTTCCTCCATTGTCCCTTCTTTCTTCCCTCTTCCTCCATTGTCTCTTCTCTCTTCCCTCTTCCTCCATTGTCTCTTCTCTCTTCCCTCTTCCTCCATTGTCCCTTCTCTCTTCCCTCTTCCTCCATTGTCTCTTCTCTCTTCCCTCTTCCTCCATTGTCTCTTCTCTTTTCCTCCATTGTCTCTTCTCTCTTCCTCCATTGTCTCTTCCCTCTTCCTCCATTGTCTCTTCCCTCTTCCTCCATTGTCTCTTCTCTCTTCCTCCATTGTCTCTTCTCTCTTCCCTCTTCCACCATTGTCTCTTCTCTTTTCCTCCATTGTCTCTTCTCTTTTCCCCCATTGTCTCTTCTCTCTTCCTCCATTGTCTCTTCTCTTTTCCTCCATTGTCTCTTCCCTCTTCCTCCATTGTCTCTTCCCTCTTCCTCCATTGTCTCTTCTCTCTTCCCTCTTCCTCCATTGTCTCTTCTCTCTTCCTCCATTGTCTCTTCTCTCTTCCCTCTTCCTCCATTGTCTCTTCTCTCTTCCCTCTTCCTCCATTGTCCCTTCTCTCTTCCCTCTTCCTCCATTGTCTCTTCTCTTTTCCTCCATTGTCTCTTCTCTCTTCCCTCTTCCTCCATTGTCCCTTCTCTCTTCTCTCTTCCTCCATTGTCTCTTCTCTCTTCCTCCATTGTCTCTTCTCTCTTCACTCTTTTCTTTTTCTGATCTTAAAATAAAATAGTTTCAATTTTATTTTCATTCTTGAAATTTTTGTTTTATCTACAGGCCAAAATGGGATTCTTCAACTTCTGCAGATGAACTTTTAGCCCGGGAACGAGAAAGTTTCCTTCAGTGGCGTAAAACTTTGGCATAGTAAGTATTTTCTTTTTTGTTAATCTTGTGACCATAAATAAATTCCTCCTTTTTGTTTACTTCCTCGATTCAAAGCAATTCATCTGTTTAAATATTTTGATGTGTATTTGAAAGTTAAACACTTACAGAAATGGAATCAGCTGAATGGCATAATAGGTAAGTAGGTAGTGTAGCTGTGACAGACAAGATTTGACACTATTTGACTGGAATCCTTGTTGGGGCCTGGGAGATAATATTATCTCAGGTGGCAATTCCTGGAACAAAATCATGCCATGGAGAAATTGATTTATTATGGTTTGAAAAGGTGATTTTTATAAAAAGTATTTACTGTATATACTCGCGTAACCTGTGACTTTTGAAGACCTAATTTTAAAGCTAATTTTAAGGGGGTCACATCATACACATGATATAAAATTAGTGTATTTACTGCTGGTCCTGGCTATGCCATTGACCAAACTATATATCCATTTACTGTAGTCAAAAGGTACAGATGTATTTAAAATAAACATGATTTTGATAAAACTGATGTTTTACTTAACTGTATCCAGTAATAATGTATGTAATATTCACATATTAGAATTGTATTATAAAACGCAAACAGTGAATATACATCTTTTCCATTGTTTATGTTTATAAAATGTTTTGCTGTTTCTTGTTTGGTTGCTTATGGCTGTATGCGTTTACGCAACGAGTCTCGTGTTATTAACGATACTTTTATCATTCTCTTTTACTTTTTGAATTTATTTAACTAGAAGATGGGATAAAGAGATAGAGGAAAAGAGACTAGTGTATTGGAATTTGGTCTCTCAAAAAATGAACTCGCATGATACACGTGATACATAATAAAAATGAAAAATTTTCTTTGGTGGGGGGGGGGTCACATGATACGCAAGATTGTCCGTTATCCGAGTATATATGGTATTCGCATAATATATCCAAATATATTAAAACAAATGTGGAAGTCAAGGTTAAGAAGAAAAGAATATTACCACTGTAAAGGAGGGAGTTGAAAAATATATCCCCCCCAAAAAAAATGTCAACCAGTTATTGCTTCACAGAGCTCAGTTGAGGACAGTTTATTCTGGAGATTTTATGACCTGTTTATTTTGATTTATTTTTTAAAATTAACTCTATTTATCCCTGCGTTCCGGAACAATTTTAACCCTTCTGCCTGAACTCGTGAGTCAAAATTTACAAATAATTGTTCTGTACTATTTCAATAGTTACAAGGGTTTACACACTGTTTAACTGGTGGCTGGGCATTACGTCATTTTTCTCTATCACCGGTAAAACGGTGGTCAGGGCTCAAAGGGCTAATTATTTTTTTGTCTTTTTTTCTTCTTGTTTCACAGTTTACAAGAAGAGGAACAATTAATATTAACTCCTTATGAAAAGAATTTGGAGTTTTGGCGCCAGTTGTGGAGAGTGATTGAAAGAAGGTAAGTAATGCTCATTGTTTTTATTCCGACCCCTCCAAATGAAAATTTTCTCCTTTCTCTGTCGAAACTGTTAAATGTAGCTGTCTCTTCTACTCTCATAGCTTCATGTCTCGCACTTCTTGTGTGTGGAACTTCCTCCCTCTTACTTGCTTCCCTGATAGCTATAAACTTCAATTATTCAAATGCAATATCAATTGACATCTTCAGATGCTTTGATCTAATTCCCTGTCCTTCATCTTTTCCTCTATCATGCCTCTTTACACTTTCTCCCGCTCACTGAGATAAAAGAATAAATTTCTACACCTGTTCAAAAGACTTGGAAGGAGTGCCACCTGGTTCATTCTCCTTTCTTGTCTTTTGACTTATCACTTGTTTCCTGTTTAGGATTGGGTTTCAAGTCCCTTCTCCTAAAGTCTTCTCGTTTTCTTTCATTTGCAGTAACCCCCTTTATATCTTTGTGGTGTTATTGAACTTGCTTGGGGGTGATATGATTTTAAAAATAAATAAAAATTTTCATTTTTGGCAATGCATGCAGGGTACTTTCCTCGCAAATGAAGTCTTTTTAATTCACAACAAAGATGTGGCTCTACAGAAGGATGCTGAGAATATCAAGAGGAAGGTTTAAAGCAAATGTGATATGGAAATCTGAAGGCTCATTTGAATACCAAACAGACTTTTTCTAATACTAAACAAAGTTTAAACAGCAAAATTTGTTAAAAACAACGAAAAGAGTGCCGAACAGTTATGTCATCTCGCCCCTTTAGTATCGTAGTGAATAATAGACAATATCCTCACCGATGAAGTAAAGACTATAGGCAACTGAGATGTGATTCTACAGAAGGATGTTGAGAATACCATCCAATGAGTGTCTGGGTTATGTAATGAATAGCTGCTTGAAATGAGAAATCAGTGGATCGAGTTTGTTATATTGACTTGAGTGTAAATACTCATGGGAATGGTATGAATCTATCTCTTCTTCTTCCCAGCAGCTATGGGTTAAATAGTAGGGTAGATTGCACTGTAAGGCCTTAGTTGGCAACCTACTTAACGTGTGGTTGGTTCTGCACTTAGAATCACCACTAGAATCAAATCATATGTGCACGATAGTTTGGCTGTCCAGTTCTAAGAACTTAGCTGTTGGATGCTTATACGTTGAAGATAACAGGAGATTTCATCACACACACACACACGCACACAGTGTCTCAAAAAAATGTATACAGGCTTTTACAATGTATGGCCCAACTCGGCTTGCTTTCTTTTCTGATTTACATGTTAGTATTTCTAATATCATCCAGGCTTAGCTTTAAACAAAGAAAGTTCATCTGAAATGCTACTGGAAGTATGAAAATATAGTTGAAGTTCAAAGGTGTTATTGAAGAGAGTTTAATTTAGAGCCACCCATGCGGCTTACAGTTTCATGATTTAGAGCAGGGGTCACCAAACTATGGCCCGCAGGCCGGATCTGGCCCCCAATGTCAGTTCATTTGGTCCGCTGCTTCACTATGCCACAAATGAGCTAAATTATAATTATTTATATGGAATTTTCAATAGATTTTAGTTATACTATGTAGAAAAGATTAAAATAAATGTAATTAAAATGCCAAAATTTGGCCAATCTGATTTTTGCATCTGACAATAATATAAGTTTTAGGAAAATCAGAGAAATAAAAAATTTAAGTTTTTGCAACTTTTGATATCCGAGTGCTTTTTGTGTAAGTACCTGACAATAAAGTTTCTAAGAAAAGCGATTAGGAACCTGTAGCAGTAATTATGATTTAACTTGCATTGCCGAGTTTAAACTGGTTTGAAGAGTGCCGTATATAAAAAGAATTGACTTTAGCGAATTATGTTATATATTTTGCCTGAACTTATAAAATCTAAAGTATGTAAAGTCAGCACATGTAACGAGGTTGACTGATAAACATTAGAAAGCATTTCTCTTGGTTGCAAAACAAATCTTAATTATATCTTAAAGGTAAATGCCAGTTTCACAAATCTCACTTTTATGCTGCTTAGTTTGTGAGATTCGGATATGTGTGCACTTGGTGTGATATAACTATTTTATTTCTATTGTCGCCGCATTGGATAACTTTTTAGTAAATAAGTATGTTTGTTGTCTTTATTGTTTTGTACATTCAGTGTATTGTATTGAACAAAATGGTTATCCGGCCCACACTCGTCATTCTTTCAGTTATCTGGCCCTCTGAAAAAAGTTTGGTGACCCCTGATTTAGAGATAAGTTTGAAGTTGATTGTATTTGGCACAATGTGCACAAGAAATGTTCCGGAAGGCCAGATATCAGTCACGCATTGTAAAGCAAGAAAGCATGATGGAAATTTTTACAGAAGAGTCCCAAGAAACCTTGTGATTCCATTGTGCTGTGTTGTCAATAATGTCTGGATCAGAATGGACATCAATTTGAAAATATATGATGACAAAATCTTAAGAGCATGCATTTATAATAAATACTGTCTTCATATGCATTATTTAAATTAGACATGGTTGATTCTAATTGCTTGAATTATTTCTTGAGAAAGCTTCAAAATGTTTATCCATTTTTATTTATTTATTTTTTTTTTTTGAGACACCCTCTCTATATATATTTTCAAGTAAAATGATTTTTTCATTTTTTTTTTATTCCAGTGATGTTATTGTCCAAATAGTTGATGCTCGCAATCCTCTTCTGTTCCATTGCCAAGATCTCAAAGATTATATAAAAGAAATCGACCCCAACAAAATCAGCGTGGTCCTCATCAACAAAGCAGATTTTCTTTCTTACAAACAAAGGTAAATTAAGGGTACAGTGTTGGGGAAAGACAAATAGCTTGGCCTTTGTATAACCATCATGCCCACAAATAATGGTTATCTGTCTATATTTCTGAGATTTTGATTATTTACATTGTTCATCCTTCATCCTTATTGCCATGTTTTCAGGATGTTTCAGCTGTTGTACACTCCAGCCTTCTTCAAGTGATTGGAATTTCAGACACAAACCTTTATTACATCCACTGGGGTAGACTGTTCTAGTTCCACATGCCATGCGCCTCTTGGATGTCTCTGTTATCTCCCTTTTAACTCAACTGTCCAAGTTTTTGTTCACCACTGCAGTAGCCAGGTATAGAACTCACAACTCTTGGGTGAAGTCACCGGATCCAACCGACACTTTTATCCATTCCTCCTCAAGGACACATGCCCCAGTGAATAAAAGTGTTGGTTGGATCCATTTGACTGAAAGAGTTGTGAGTTCAATACCTAGCTACTGCAGTGGTGAAAAAAAAACTTGGACAGTTGAGATAAATGGAAATAAATGAGACATCTGGAAGAGGCATGGCATGTAGAACTAGAACAATCTACCTTGGCAGATGAAATAAAGAGTTCAGTTTGAAATTTCAGTCACCTGAAAAAAGTCAGAGCGTACAACAGCTGAAACATTGTGAATTTGCAATAGAGATGCGGACAGCAGTCTGAACAACGTAAATAAAAAAAATGGTTAGTCATTTTCTTGACGCAGCTATTAATGTATACACTTTTGATTTCCTCAATGTTTCTTGTTTTAAAATGTGATGATTAGAATTTGAATAAAACCCAAAGATACGAAAGTGGATTTATATATTTTCTTTGTTCAAGAATTTATAAAGATTTTAAACATTATTTATTACATTTCTCATTTACAGGAATAATTTTATTTTTTACAAGATTATAAAAAATATGTGAACCAACTGTAATGAAATATTTATTATTTACCATTTTCTGAAGAAAGAAATACGGAAAAGAATTTTTTTTAATTCCTAAATTTATAAAAACATATCTGAACAATATAATTTAAATAAACATATAACGATGAGTAAATAATTATAAATTTAGCAAAAATGCATTTTCCAAGCCTTTCTCTCTGTTCTTCTTGTCACTTAAATTCACTAAAATACGTTGAGAGCAACTCTTCCTCTTACATAGTTTGTAATTCTTTGAATAAAAATATTTCTTTTTAAATTTCTTTCTTTATAAAATGGTAAATAATAAATCTTTCTAAAAGTTAAATAATGAATATCACATTGTATTTGGTTAACATATTTTTATAAATAAACATTGCTGAGGGAGTCAAAGGTAACAGTGCTGTCAAAGAAGTAAGCGTCTTTTTTTTTTTTTACGGCCAGGAAGTTTAAGCATTATCAGCACTTCTTTGCCAATTCACTTTTTACTGCCTTGGCAATGTTTGTTATTTTAAAAAGTGATGGTTATAATTTTAATATCACCCAAACATGAAAGTGAATTTATACATTTTTTTTTTACCTGTTTATATCTCTAAGATGAGGTATTATGATTACTTACATTATTTACATTATTCGGACTGTTATCCTCATCTTCATTGCCATATTCACAACGTTTCAGCCATTGTATGCTCCAGCCTTCTTCAGGTGATTGACATTTTGAAATGAACCCTTTATTTCGTCCACTGGAGTAGGTGGTTCTAGTTCCACATGCCATGCCTCTTCCGGATGTCTCCGTTATTTTCCTTTAACTCGACTCTCCAAGTTTGGTTCATCACTGCTGTAGCCTGGTAATAAACTCACAAGTTTTTGGGTCTAGTCACTGGATCTAACCAACGTCTTTATCCACTGGGCCATGTATCCTTGAGGACATCTGTGTATGAATTTTTGGGACTTATAATCATCTGAAGAAGGCCAGAGTGTACAACAGCCGAAACATGAATATGGCAATGAAGATGAAGATAACAGTCCGAATAATGTAAATAAGGTAAGTAAATTTTCTTTGTTCTTGAAAATTTATAACAAAGATTTTAAACACTATTTATTAAATTGTTTATTTACAAGAATAGGATCTTTTTCATGATTTTAATATCAGAATTAATTGAGTATCAATGTTGAAAATACTTGAAGTTATTACATTTTTTTTTTTTTCCTGACCTTAAAGAAAAGACTGGGCGATATATTTTGGTAGTCAAGGTGTTAAAGTGGCTTTCTGGTCAGCTCTCCAAGAAATGGAACGGCAAGAACAGGTTTGTTATGAAGCATGTCTTTTTATATATTCTACGCATTTCATCAAGGGATTAATTTTATATTATTTATAAAATTAGTTTCTTGTCTTGAACAAGACTTCCTCAAAATCCAATCAAACATATATTTTTTAATTCCTTCTTGGTTGGGCTCAGAATATTTTGAGAGGCTTGTGTGTGTGTGTGTGTGTGTGTGTGTGTGTGTGTGTGTAGACATATGTACGTGTGCTTCTAGTTGGCCTAAGAGCATTGGCAAACAAAAATTCCACATGTAAACAACAGGTTGTCATTACTTGCAGAGGTGAAAGGAAATGGAATAAATTTCAATGAGGCAATATTTTCACGTGTTTTTATGTAACTGAGTGACAAAGAGAAAATACACGTGTATGGATGTAGAGGAAAGAAGACATTAAAAATTAGCCATTATGAATTGTGTGTGTAAAATTTCCTGTCACTCAGAGAAAGATGTCACAATGCCTAAAACAAGTTTCCTGTTGGTGTTACTTCTACCGCACACTGGAAGAAAATGGGAAAAGTCCCATTTTTATAGCTGTTTAACTGTGCTGCCTAACATAGAGCCAAGTGGGGGTAACCCACAATTCTTTTTAAAAAAAAAAAAAACTTAAAAATTTGATGGGTGTGCTGAATGCTAGTGTATGGGTAGGAGTACATTGTTCCTGTATTTCTCCTGCAACCTGCATGTCCATACAACCAATATTTAAAAATAATGATTGTTGTAATATGAGGTTTTTTTTTTTTTTAATTCTTTAAATTTTTTTTTAAATTTAAAAAAAAATTTTTTTTTTTTAATTTAAAAAAAATTTTTTTTTTTTTTTTAAATTAAAAATTTTATTTTTTTAAATTAAAAAATTTTTTTTTAATTCCATTTAAAAAAAAAAAAAATTTTTTAATGAGTTTTTTTGTTTTTTTTTTTAAATTCGTGTGTGTGTGTGTCAACTTCTGGATTCTGTATTTTTTTTCTGGTATTTATTTTCCAAGGACTTTAAAAAGCGTAAATCTCAATGTGAGATGTGTATGAAATAAGTTAAAACTAAACCCAACTAATAAAGTTTAATGGTAAAAACAAAAACAGTTTGGCTAAAATTAATGGTATCAAGTTATTATTTTAACTTTATAAAATTCACTTGCATTTTTAATTTACATTGAGAACTCCTTTCATGTTATTTATTTATTTTCCGTTTTCCTTTCATCCTATAATTAATCAGGTGGAAGCAAAATAGGCATAGATTTTAAGGCAAACTTGGATCTTTGTGCCCACAAAAAAAATGGATTGTCAAAAGCAATGATTAGAATTGTAATAAAATCTAAACATATGAAAGTGAATTATGCATTTTGGGGGGTTTCTTGAGTATTGACAGCCAAAATATTAAACACTATTACATTGTTTATTTCCAAGAATAATTTTATATTTATAACATTGTAAAAACTAATCTGTCCTCGGTATGATGATAAACTACATCCGCATCCCGGGGAAGATGACAAACTACGTCCAACAGAAAATCCTCTGCTCAGGATGTTTTTAGGAGCATAGAACCACCTCTCAATTACTGGTGTTCCCAGGTCCACCCTTACCCGACGTGGTAGCACCTGCTAGGGTCCCAGGTATGGGCAAATAGTTAACCCCCAAACTGGAGTCGAAAACACTAGGAAAGTGTAAAAGTAGGTTTTTATACAAGATATACTTTGTAAATACATTTTTGAAAGAAAAAAATATTACCAGTAATAAAAATCTCATCAGGATTAAATAACCATTGAGGTTGATATGCTGTAAACCAAAGAAAACCTAAAAACTGATTGTATTAAAATTAATTCAATGCAATATTTATTATTTACCAATTTATAATGAAATAAATATGAAAATGTTATTTTATTCATAAATTTATAAACATTTACTAAATTGTACAGTATTTACATTATTTGGACTATTGTCCTCATCTTTGTCGCCATATTTGTCACAACGTTTCGGCCGTTGTACGCTCCGGCCTTCTTCAGGTGGTTGGAATTTCGAACCGAACCCTTTATTTCGATCACTGGGGTAGACTGTTCTAGTTCCACGAGCCATGTTTGATGGATGTCAGTTATCAGTTATCTCCTGGTAATTTTTCCCTCTGAAAGTTCTCCACTGCCTGAACCGGGTATTGAACTCACACTCTTTGGGTCTGTTACTGGATCTAACCAACGCCTTGGTACATGGTACGGTGGATAAAGGCGCTGGTTAGATCCAGTAACAGACCCAAAGAGTGTGAGTTCAATACCCGGTTCAGGCAGTGGAGAACTTTCAGAGGGAAAAATTACCAGGAGATAACTGATAACTGACATCCATCAAACATGGCTCGTGGAACTAGAACAGTCTACCCCAGTGATCGAAATAAAGGGTTCGGTTCGAAATTCCAACCACCTGAAGAAGGCCGGAGCGTACAATGGCCGAAACGTTGTGACAAATATGGCGACAAAGATGAGGACAATAGTCCGAATAATGTAAATACTGTACATAATACCTCATCTCAGAAATATAGACAGATTTACTAAATTATTAAAATGTTTGCCAAGAAATCCTTATTATTTAGCATTTCATAAAGTTTGAATTGATTGGTAATTAGCTTGTGTTTTACCAACCATTCCTATAAACAATCTAACAAATAGTGTTTATTATTTTGGTTGTCATTTCTCAAGAACAGAGAAAATGTCTAAATTCACTTTCATCATATGTTCAGATTCTATTACAATTCTAATCATTGCTTTTTAAAACAATAAATGTAGTGGTGTCAAGGGAAAAGTCGTCCTTTTGCTACGGTTATTTTTCGGACATTAAGGTCCAAGTTTTCTAATTCTAATATAGCCTTTATTTCGTGTAGTTTTTGATTTTATTTTTTTTATTTTTTTTTCCTTCAAGTCCTCAAGGCTCGAGAGGAATGCCGAAAAAGAAAACGACCTTGAAGAATTTTCAATTCCTGAAAGAAAAGACGAGAAACACGAGATAGATGAAAAGGTAGAAAAGATTAATGCTGAACTTGAGACGGACGAAAATAAGGCAGAAAAAGGAGAAGAAATTGCCAATGAAGTTCCAGCAATTTCTGGGGAGGCAAGTTTAGATGCTGCTCTGAACTCCTTGTGTTTGGAACCAGCAGACAGTGACAAAGATGAGAGTGAAACAGAAGAGTCAAAGGCCGTTGTGGACAATAGTCCTTTGCTTTCTAGTAAAATAAAGTTGGTTAATTTTGCGGAATCTTTGGAAAGTGAGGAGGACAATTTGTCACCTGTTCCTGTGATAAATTCAGCAGAAGTCTTGGATGCTGACAGACTTTTGGAATTTTTAAAATCTTTGCACACTGGTCCAAAAGTGAGAGAAGGTACCACCACCATTGGAATGGTAAGTTATTAGATTAAAGTGTAAAGTTATAATTTTACATTACTAATCGTATCATTATTGTTGCTCATTGCTAATGGTAACATTACTGTTATGTATTGCTAATGATGACGTTACCGTCTTGTTTTACTAATGCTAATGTGATTATCTCGCATTATTAATACTAATGTTGTTGCTTATTACTAATGGTAACATCGTTTCACATTACTATTGGTAATGTAAATTGTCACTCATTACTAATAGTAAATTTTATTTACATGTGAACTATTGTCCTCATCTTTGTTGTTGTTACCGCAACGTTTCACCTGTTGTGTCCTCTGGCCTTCATCAGGTGCTTGTCAGTCTGAGTAATCTTCATGGAATTTTGCACTAAACACTTTATTTAGTCTAGCTGCATACCTAAGCGCTATGTATGCAGCTACTGCAGTGATGACATGGCATTGTTTAGGTGACTGGCTTCCTAGACTTTTGTCAATGACAAGGGTAGAGGATTACCCTGAGAGAATCTACAGTCACGTTCTTGACCAAGTTTGATTTAGAGGATATTGGCTGTGGTTTGACCTGGTGAACGCTTAGCTCTACTCGGTCAACTTGCTCAAGACACATAGTGGGGGTGCTCAGCTGCCCAGCGGCCCTATGACCACAGCTGGTCATGGCATAACCTCCATCCTGTCAGTTTGTTCAATATTCGATCCCTGCAGCTGACCATTGAATGGATCAGTTCCATCCTTGTCCCTGGTTGTGTTTGATTCAGATCATAAGGCTGGTGAGAATCAAGTTATTGACAGCAATCTTTGAATTGCTTTGGACAGAATGAAGTCACAAGTGTAAAAAAAAAACAAACTGTTTTATATAAGGTTTCTTGTACAGAGCCTGGTAGTACAATTATCAGTTCTTCAGGCAGGAATATATATTCTTCAGCCAGAGTTATCGACCCTTCACTCTACAAATATTTTGTGATTTTTTTTTTTTTTTTTTGTTCATCGTAACTAAATATAGACAAGACTTCTGGAACAACTTGAGTCTGAGGTTTCTTCAGACAGGAAGTCATGTGGGATCAGGTGAAGCGGTCGTCTCTTGTCGATCATCTGGAACAACTGTCATGGTTGCTTTGATCTTCTGCTTATATGAACTCTTGCCCAAAACACGCATGGAATCTGATGGGGTTGGGGTTTTCAATAAATCTCCTAACCCCTACAAAGAGTCCTTTGTCAGCTGATTCCGGAATATTAATTGCATGCCCAATTTTGGGGAGATCCTAAAAGTATTGGTAGCAGAATATTGATCCACTTTAACTCCTTCCTTCTCATATTGGTACGTCATACCAATACTCCTAAAAGGGGTGGAAGCATTTTCCTCTGTCCACTTCATATTTCACCTGAGCCCTTCACTTTGTTTGTCATTTTGATAAACTTGCTTTTTAGACCTCATAGGTGAACAGGCAGGGCTTACTTATAATCATTAATTTTAATTATCGCTCAAAATTTTCGTCAACAGGATTCCTCAACCCAAACCCCATTCTTAAAGTTGGACATTCACCAGGTTCAGCTCCTATCCAAAAAAATCCCATTTCTTTAGCGATCTATGCCTTCCACCCTTTTTGACAAGTGAAATAAATCAATTCTCTTAACTTCGCCTTCGTCTCTCAAAGCCTTAAAAATGTTATCTCTTCATCGATTCCCTGTGGTTATGAGGAAATTTTCCATAACTTGCACTTTAAATAGCGATTATCAATCAATCAATATCTCCATTTCAGCCGCATGTCTTAGTAAAATCCTCTACTGACTTGAATGTTCTTACACCACCTCTCCCCATCCGTCATGGGTTTAAATTATCCATATGCCTTTTTTGGCTAGATTCCTCAAAATAATAAAGCCGTTTTACTTTAAGTCAGCTCTATTCCCTCTTTTATGGTTTATTCACGGAAGAAAACAAACTTTCTGAATTTTAATAAAATTCTGCCTCATCTCTTCGTCTGTTTATTGTGCTATCTCTTAACTCTTCC
>OZ038511.1:85397470-85429920 GCA_964036315.1 Acanthosepion esculentum | reverse complement strand
CCTCTTATAGTGTGACATCTCTCTCAGTATAGATCTCAAGCTATTCTTTAACCCTTCGGCCTCTTATAGTGTGACATCTCTCTCAGTATAGATCTCCAGCTATTCTTTAACCCTTCCGGCCTCTTATAGTGTGACATCTCTCTCAGTATAGATCTCCAGCTATTCTTTAACCCTTCCAGCATCTTAGTGTGACATCTCTCTCAGTATAGATCTCCAGCTATTCTTTAAACCCTTCCAGCATCTTATAGTGTGACATCTCTCTCAGTATAGATCTCCAGCTATTCTTTAAACCCTTCCAGCATCTTATAGTGTGACATCTCTCTCAGTATAGATCTCCAGCTATTCTTTAACCCTTCCAGCATCTTATAGTGTGACATCTCTCTCAGTATAGATCTCCAGCTATTCTTTAACCCTTCCAGCATCTTATAGTGTGACATCTCTCTCAGTATAGATCTCAAGCTATTCTTTAACCCTTCCGGCCTCTTATAGTGTGACATCTCTCTCAGTATAGATCTCCAGCTATTCTTTAACCCTTCCAGCATCTTAGTGTGACATCTCTCTCAGTATAGATCTCCAGCTATTCTTTAACCCTTCCAGCATCTTATAGTGTGACATCTCTCTCAGTATAGATCTCCAGCTATTCTTTAACCCTTCCAGCATCTTATAGTGTGACATCTCTCTCAGTATAGATCTCAAGCTATTCTTTAACCCTTCCGGCCTCTTATAGTGTGACATCTCTCTCAGTATAGATCTCAAAGCTATTCTTTAACCCTTCCGGCCTCTTATAGTGTGACATCTCTCTCAGTATAGATCTCAAGCTATTCTTTAACCCTTCCGGCCTCTTATAGTGTGACATCTCTCTCAGTATAGATCTCAAGCTATTCTTTAACCCTTCCGGCCTCTTATAGTGTGACATCTCTCTCAGTATAGATCTCAAGCTATTCTTTAACCCTTCCAGCATCTTAGTGTGACATATCTCTCAGTATAGATCTCCAGCTATTCTTTAACCCTTCCAGCATCTTATAGTGTGACATATCTCTCAGTATAGATCTCCAGCTATTCTTTAACCCTTCCAGCATCTTATAGTGTGACATCTCTCTCAGTATAGATCTCAAGCTATTCTTTAACCCTTCCGGCCTCTTATAGTGTGACATATCTCTCAGTATAGATCTCCAGCTATTCTTTAACCCTTCCAGCATCTTAGTGTGACATCTCTCTCAGTATAGATCTCCAGCTATTCTTTAACCCTTCCAGCATCTTATAGTGTGACATCTCTCTCAGTATAGATCTCCAGCTATTCTTTAACCCTTCCGGCCTCTTATAGTGTGACATCTCTCTCAGTATAGATCTCAAGCTATTCTTTAACCCTTCCGGCCTCTTATAGTGTGACATCTCTCTCAGTATAGATCTCAAGCTATTCTTTAACCCTTCCGGCCTCTTATAGTGTGACATCTCTCTCAGTATAGATCTCAAGCTATTCTTTAACCCTTCCGGCCTCTTATAGTGTGACATCTCTCTCAGTATAGATCTCAAGCTATTCTTTAACCCTTCCGGCCTCTTATAGTGTGACATCTCTCTCAGTATAGATCTCAAGCTATTCTTTAACCCTTCCAGCATCTTAGTGTGACATATCTCTCAGTATAGATCTCCAGCTATTCTTTAACCCTTCCAGCATCTTATAGTGTGACATCTCTCTCAGTATAGATCTCAAGCTATTCTTTAACCCTTCCGGCCTCTTATAGTGTGACATCTCTCTCAGTATAGATCTCCAGCTATTCTTTAACCCTTCCAGCATCTTAGTGTGACATATCTCTCAGTATAGATCTCCAGCTATTCTTTAACCCTTCCAGCATCTTATAGTGTGACATCTCTCTCAGTATAGATCTCCAGCTATTCTTTAACCCTTCCGGCCTCTTATAGTGTGACATCTCTCTCAGTATAGATCTCCAGCTATTCTTTAACCCTTCCAGCATCTTATAGTGTGACATCTCTCTCAGTATAGATCTCCAGCTATTCTTTAACCCTTCCGGCCTCTTATAGTGTGACATCTCTCTCAGTATAGATCTCAAGCTATTCTTTAACCCTTCCAGCATCTTAGTGTGACATATCTCTCAGTATAGATCTCCAGCTATTCTTTAACCCTTCCAGCATCTTATAGTGTGACATCTCTCTCAGTATAGATCTCAAGCTATTCTTTAACCCTTCCGGCCTCTTATAGTGTGACATCTCTCTCAGTATAGATCTCAAGCTATTCTTTAACCCTTCCAGCATCTTAGTGTGACATATCTCTCAGTATAGATCTCCAGCTATTCTTTAACCCTTCCAGCATCTTAGTGTGACATATCTCTCAGTATAGATCTCCAGCTATTCTTTAACCCTTCCGGCCTCTTATAGTGTGACATCTCTCTCAGTATAGATCTCAAGCTATTCTTTAACCCTTCCGGCCTCTTATAGTGTGACATCTCTCTCAGTATAGATCTCCAGCTATTCTTTAACCCTTCCAGCATCTTAGTGTGACATATCTCTCAGTATAGATCTCCAGCTATTCTTTAACCCTTCCAGCATCTTATAGTGTGACATCTCTCTCAGTATAGATCTCAAGCTATTCTTTAACCCTTCCGGCCTCTTATAGTGTGACATCTCTCTCAGTATAGATCTCAAGCTATTCTTTAACCCTTCCAGCATCTTAGTGTGACATCTCTCTCAGTATAGATCTCAAGCTATTCTTTAACCCTTCCGGCCTCTTATAGTGTGACATCTCTCTCAGTATAGATCTCCAGCTATTCTTTAACCCTTCCAGCATCTTAGTGTGACATATCTCTCAGTATAGATCTCCAGCTATTCTTTAACCCTTCCAGCATCTTATAGTGTGACATCTCTCTCAGTATAGATCTCAAGCTATTCTTTAACCCTTCCGGCCTCTTATAGTGTGACATCTCTCTCAGTATAGATCTCAAGCTATTCTTTAACCCTTCCAGCATCTTAGTGTGACATCTCTCTCAGTATAGATCTCAAGCTATTCTTTAACCCTTCCGGCCTCTTATAGTGTGACATCTCTCTCAGTATAGATCTCCAGCTATTCTTTAACCCTTCCAGCATCTTATAGTGTGACATCTCTCTCAGTATAGATCTCAAGCTATTCTTTAACCCTTCCGGCCTCTTATAGTGTGACATCTCTCTCAGTATAGATCTCAAGCTATTCTTTAACCCTTCCAGCATCTTAGTGTGACATATCTCTCAGTATAGATCTCCAGCTATTCTTTAACCCTTCCAGCATCTTAGTGTGACATATCTCTCAGTATAGATCTCCAGCTATTCTTTAACCCTTCCGGCCTCTTATAGTGTGACATCTCTCTCAGTATAGATCTCAAGCTATTCTTTAACCCTTCCGGCCTCTTATAGTGTGACATCTCTCTCAGTATAGATCTCAAGCTATTCTTTAACCCTTCCGGCCTCTTATAGTGTGACATCTCTCTCAGTATAGATCTCAAGCTATTCTTTAACCCTTCCGGCCTCTTATAGTGTGACATCTCTCTCAGTATAGATCTCCAGCTATTCTTTAACCCTTCCAGCATCTTAGTGTGACATATCTCTCAGTATAGATCTCCAGCTATTCTTTAACCCTTCCAGCATCTTATAGTGTGACATCTCTCTCAGTATAGATCTCAAGCTATTCTTTAACCCTTCCGGCCTCTTATAGTGTGACATCTCTCTCAGTATAGATCTCAAGCTATTCTTTAACCCTTCCAGCATCTTAGTGTGACATCTCTCTCAGTATAGATCTCAAGCTATTCTTTAACCCTTCCGGCCTCTTATAGTGTGACATCTCTCTCAGTATAGATCTCCAGCTATTCTTTAACCCTTCCAGCATCTTATAGTGTGACATCTCTCTCAGTATAGATCTCAAGCTATTCTTTAACCCTTCCGGCCTCTTATAGTGTGACATCTCTCTCAGTATAGATCTCAAGCTATTCTTTAACCCTTCCAGCATCTTAGTGTGACATATCTCTCAGTATAGATCTCCAGCTATTCTTTAACCCTTCCAGCATCTTAGTGTGACATATCTCTCAGTATAGATCTCCAGCTATTCTTTAACCCTTCCGGCCTCTTATAGTGTGACATCTCTCTCAGTATAGATCTCAAGCTATTCTTTAACCCTTCCGGCCTCTTATAGTGTGACATCTCTCTCAGTATAGATCTCCAGCTATTCTTTAACCCTTCCAGCATCTTAGTGTGACATATCTCTCAGTATAGATCTCCAGCTATTCTTTAACCCTTCCAGCATCTTATAGTGTGACATCTCTCTCAGTATAGATCTCAAGCTATTCTTTAACCCTTCCGGCCTCTTATAGTGTGACATCTCTCTCAGTATAGATCTCCAGCTATTCTTTAACCCTTCCAGCATCTTATAGTGTGACATCTCTCTCAGTATAGATCTCAAGCTATTCTTTAACCCTTCCAGCATCTTAGTGTGACATCTCTCTCAGTATAGATCTCAAGCTATTCTTTAACCCTTCCGGCCTCTTATAGTGTGACATCTCTCTCAGTATAGATCTCCAGCTATTCTTTAACCCTTCCAGCATCTTATAGTGTGACATCTCTCTCAGTATAGATCTCAAGCTATTCTTTAACCCTTCCAGCATCTTAGTGTGACATATCTCTCAGTATAGATCTCCAGCTATTCTTTAACCCTTCCGGCATCTTATAGTGTGACATCTCTCTCAGTATAGATCTCCAGCTATTCTTTAACCCTTCCGGCCTCTTATAGTGTGACATCTCTCTCAGTATAGATCTCCAGCTATTCTTTAACCCTTCCGGCCTCTTATAGTGTGACATCTCTCTCAGTATAGATCTCAAGCTATTCTTTAACCCTTCCGGCCTCTTATAGTGTGACATCTCTCTCAGTATAGATCTCAAGCTATTCTTTAACCCTTCCGGCCTCTTATAGTGTGACATCTCTCTCAGTATAGATCTCCAGCTATTCTTTAACCCTTCCAGCATCTTATAGTGTGACATCTCTCTCAGTATAGATCTCAAGCTATTCTTTAACCCTTCCAGCATCTTAGTGTGACATATCTCTCAGTATAGATCTCCAGCTATTCTTTAACCCTTCCGGCATCTTATAGTGTGACATCTCTCTCAGTATAGATCTCCAGCTATTCTTTAACCCTTCCGGCCTCTTATAGTGTGACATCTCTCTCAGTATAGATCTCCAGCTATTCTTTAACCCTTCCGGCCTCTTATAGTGTGACATCTCTCTCAGTATAGATCTCAAGCTATTCTTTAACCCTTCCGGCCTCTTATAGTGTGACATCTCTCTCAGTATAGATCTCCAGCTATTCTTTAACCCTTCCAGCATCTTAGTGTGACATATCTCTCAGTATAGATCTCCAGCTATTCTTTAACCCTTCCGGCATCTTATAGTGTGACATCTCTCTCAGTATAGATCTCCAGCTATTCTTTAACCCTTCCAGCATCTTATAGTGTGACATCTCTCTCAGTATAGATCTCCAGCTATTCTTTAACCCTTCCGGCCTCTTATAGTGTGACATCTCTCTCAGTATAGATCTCAAGCTATTCTTTAACCCTTCCGGCCTCTTATAGTGTGACATCTCTCTCAGTATAGATCTCCAGCTATTCTTTAACCCTTCCAGCATCTTAGTGTGACATATCTCTCAGTATAGATCTCCAGCTATTCTTTAACCCTTCCAGCATCTTATAGTGTGACATCTCTCTCAGTATAGATCTCAAGCTATTCTTTAACCCTTCCGGCCTCTTATAGTGTGACATCTCTCTCAGTATAGATCTCCAGCTATTCTTTAACCCTTCCAGCATCTTATAGTGTGACATCTCTCTCAGTATAGATCTCAAGCTATTCTTTAACCCTTCCAGCATCTTAGTGTGACATCTCTCTCAGTATAGATCTCAAGCTATTCTTTAACCCTTCCGGCCTCTTATAGTGTGACATCTCTCTCAGTATAGATCTCAAGCTATTCTTTAACCCTTCCGGCATCTTATAGTGTGACATCTCTCTCAGTATAGATCTCCAGCTATTCTTTAACCCTTCCAGCATCTTATAGTGTGACATCTCTCTCAGTATAGATCTCCAGCTATTCTTTAACCCTTCCAGCATCTTAGTGTGACATCTCTCTCAGTATAGATCTCCAGCTATTCTTTAACCCTTCCAGCATCTTATAGTGTGACATCTCTCTCAGTATAGATCTCAAGCTATTCTTTAACCCTTCCAGCATCTTATAGTGTGACATCTCTCTCAGTATAGATCTCCAGCTATTCTTTAACCCTTCCAGCATCTTAGTGTGACATCTCTCTCAGTATAGATCTCCAGCTATTCTTTAACCCTTCCAGCATCTTATAGTGTGACATCTCTCTCAGTATAGATCTCCAGCTATTCTTTAACCCTTCCAGCATCTTAGTGTGACATCTCTCTCAGTATAGATCTCCAGCTATTCTTTAACCCTTCCAGCATCTTATAGTGTGACATCTCTCTCAGTATAGATCTCAAGCTATTCTTTAACCCTTCCAGCATCTTAGTGTGACATCTCTCTCAGTATAGATCTCCAGCTATTCTTTAACCCTTCCAGCATCTTATAGTGTGACATCTCTCTCAGTATAGATCTCCAGCTATTCTTTAACCCTTCCAGCATCTTAGTGTGACATCTCTCTCAGTATAGATCTCCAGCTATTCTTTAACCCTTCCAGCATCTTATAGTGTGACATCTCTCTCAGTATAGATCTCAAGCTATTCTTTAACCCTTCCAGCATCTTATAGTGTGACATCTCTCTCAGTATAGATCTCCAGCTATTCTTTAACCCTTCCAGCATCTTAGTGTGACATCTCTCTCAGTATAGATCTCCAGCTATTCTTTAACCCTTCCAGCATCTTATAGTGTGACATCTCTCTCAGTATAGATCTCCAGCTATTCTTTAACCCTTCCAGCATCTTAGTGTGACATCTCTCTCAGTATAGATCTCCAGCTATTCTTTAACCCTTCCAGCATCTTATAGTGTGACATCTCTCTCAGTATAGATCTCCAGCTATTCTTTAACCCTTCCAGCATCTTAGTGTGACATCTCTCTCAGTATAGATCTCCAGCTATTCTTTAACCCTTCCAGCATCTTATAGTGTGACATCTCTCTCAGTATAGATCTCAAGCTATTCTTTAACCCTTCCAGCATCTTAGTGTGACATCTCTCTCAGTATAGATCTCCAGCTATTCTTTAACCCTTCCAGCATCTTATAGTGTGACATCTCTCTCAGTATAGATCTCCAGCTATTCTTTAACCCTTCCAGCATCTTAGTGTGACATCTCTCTCAGTATAGATCTCCAGCTATTCTTTAACCCTTCCAGCATCTTATAGTGTGACATCTCTCTCAGTATAGATCTCAAGCTATTCTTTAACCCTTCCAGCATCTTATAGTGTGACATCTCTCTCAGTATAGATCTCCAGCTATTCTTTAACCCTTCCAGCATCTTAGTGTGACATCTCTCTCAGTATAGATCTCCAGCTATTCTTTAACCCTTCCAGCATCTTATAGTGTGACATCTCTCTCAGTATAGATCTCCAGCTATTCTTTAACCCTTCCAGCATCTTAGTGTGACATCTCTCTCAGTATAGATCTCCAGCTATTCTTTAACCCTTCCAGCATCTTATAGTGTGACATCTCTCTCAGTATAGATCTCAAGCTATTCTTTAACCCTTCCAGCATCTTAGTGTGACATCTCTCTCAGTATAGATCTCAAGCTATTCTTTAACCCTTCCGGCATCTTATAGTGTGACATCTCTCTCAGTATAGATCTTAAGCTATTCTTTAACCCTTCCAGCATCTTATAGTGTGACATCTCTCTCAGTATAGATCTCCAGCTATTCTTTAACCCTTCCAGCATCTTATAGTGTGACATCTCTCTCAGTATAGATCTCAAGCTATTCTTTAACCCTTCCAGCATCTTATAGTGTGACATCTCTCTCAGTATAGATCTTAAGCTATTCTTTAACCCTTCCAGCATCTTATAGTGTGACATCTCTCTCAGTATAGATCTCCAGCTATTCTTTAACCCTTCCAGCATCTTAGTGTGACATCTCTCTCAGTATAGATCTCCAGCTATTCTTTAACCCTTCCAGCATCTTATAGTGTGACATCTCTCTCAGTATAGATCTCAAGCTATTCTTTAACCCTTCCAGCATCTTATAGTGTCACAATGGGACTGATGATGATGATAGCATAGAGATATTAAGATTCCATAATATTTACAAAGGTTTTTATTTACTTATTTATTTTTTAATATTCACTTAAATTTTTTTAAAAATTGTTTCAGGTTGGATACCCTAACGTTGGCAAAAGCTCAACTATAAATTCGATCTTAAGGACAAAGAAAGTTCCTGTTTCTGCCACACCTGGAAGAACTAAACATTTCCAGGTAAGTAAAATCTGTACATTTTATCGATTCTTTCTTCTATTCAGTGAATTGTTTCAAATTAAGCATTGATTCTGTCATTTTCTAATTTCAGTGAAACTTTTTTGGGGATGGAGGTTTTCACTAAAGACATTTTAAAATAGGAATTGTCATGATTGCAAAGGTTAATTATTATGAATTTTTTTTTAATCATTTCAACCCAAAGAAGGCAGTAAAGCCACTAAGACACAAGGTATTATCAAGTGCGAAGGAAGTAGAGAAAAAGGAAAAGATTATTTTGAATTATCTGAATATTGCTGCCACATCTGGTCTGGTGTTCCTGCTGTATATTTAGAAGAATCTGCAATGTCATTGGTCTTGACCTGGCATCTCAGCTTCAGTCACTTTCCCACCACCATAATGTAGCCTCCCTGTGCCTTTTCTCTAAATACTTTCATGGTAATTTTTGGGATCAACTTTCCTCTATGGTAGCTAGACTTTATGAATTTAAGTGCAGTACTAAATTGGCAGCAAGGTCTCATCATTTTAGGGTTAAAATGGATAGATGTAACCGTAAGTTCTATGCTAACAGTTTCAACTGTCACACTTCTCACTTGTTGAACTTTCTTCCAGTTTCTCGCTACACACTTGACTTTGATCTTTCACAATTTAAATGTAATGCCAATTGTTATCACCTGTCTTAGTTGTTGTTCTTTTATTGTCTTCTCTTCGTGATATTTTTTCTCATATTCTCTAACACACGACTTTGTGGGCTTCTTGCTTTGCTTAGAGTAAAAAAAAAATGACAGAAAAAGCATGCATGCTACTTACTTCAACTCTCTTATTACTGTTCTTGTCTTTTATTTTTGGCTTCATTCTATTGATTGCAAAAGTTGATAGGGGGGGGAGTAACTTTTAGCTAAAAAAAAAAAATTTTGGGGTACAAAACATTTGTGATTCCTTGAAAACTCATGATCTGTTTTATTTTAATTTAATTTTTTTCCAGACTTTATATGTGGAGAAGACTTTACTAATTTGTGATTGTCCAGGCTTGGTGTTTCCGTCTTTTGTATCAACCAAAGCAGAATTGATTGTGAATGGAATCTTGCCAATTGATCAGATGAGGGATCATGTGCCACCAACATCTCTGGTAAGAGTCTGAGAATTCTTTGAGAAACAGTCAGATGATTAAGAAAATTTAAATGAGAATTGGAAAAGAAAAATCTTGCTTGGATTCATTTCCTTATTAAAGTGGATTGCTTCAGTATTTATGTCCCCCCTCTCTTCGTTTTCTCCCCTCCTCTCTCTCTCTCTTCGTTTTCTCCCCTCCTCTCTCTCTCTCTTCGTTTTCTCCCCTCCTCTCTCTCTCTTCGTTTTCTCCCCTCCTCTCTCTCTCTCTCTTCGTTTTCTCCCCTCCTCTCTCTCTCTCTTCGTTTTCTCCCCTCCTCTCTCTCTCTTCGTTTTCTCCCCTCCTCTCTCTCTTCGTTTTCTCCCCTCCTCTCTCTCTTCGTTTTCTCCCCTCCTCTCTCTCCCTTCGTTTTCTCCCCTCCTCTCTCTCTCTTCGTTTTCTCCCCCTCTCTCTCTTTGTTTTCTCTCTCTCTCTCTCTTCGTGTTCTCTCCCTCTCTCTCTTCGTGTTCTCTCCCTCTCTCTCTTCGTGTTCTCTCCCTCTCTCTCTTCGTGTTCTCCTCCCCGCTTTCTCTCTTCGTGTTCTCCTCCCCGCTTTCTCTCTTCGTATTCTCTCTTTCCTCTCTCTATCATTCCATAAATTTTGCCTCACATTACTTGTAAATAAAGTATAGCATTAATTTAAATCCAGCCTGTTTAAGGTAGAATTTATGAAACCCGGATGTTCAGCTATTATTAACTTGAACCCATTTTCTGTGGTGACCTTTGATTGAAATAATAACAATAATAAAAAGAAATAAGAGACACGGAGAAAGCATTAAATGTCTCAATTCCATAATGTTTGCCGCGGTATTCACGACTTCTGTCTCGTTTCTTACATTTCATATTTCCTTCTGAAATGTGTGCAGCTGTTATGGGGGGACAAAGGTAATAATAAAAATTGCAAGCTTCAAAAGCTGCTATGTACAGACAGAGAAATAGATTGATTAGTTTTATTTTATTGTTTTTTTGCTCTCTCAAATAAATCTATAAAGATAAGAGGGAATGAAAACTTTTGACATCTTTCTTTAATATATCCTACCTGTGATATCACAGGTTTGACGTCTACTATTCTAAAATAAATGTCCCGAATGTTTAAGTCCGTTTATCGAAAGATTTGTGCAACTTTATTAATTTCTAGGTGTGTGAACGAATACCTCGTCAATTTCTTGAAGACTTGTATGGAATACTGATTCCTGCTCCCGGAGACTGTGAAGATCCACAGCGTCCACCTACGGCCCTGGAATTACTTAACGCTTATGGATGTGAGTTTGTATTTTAATTCTATGTCTATTGTTTTTACATTCCATATTTTCTGGCATTGACGATGCATTTTTTTTTTTTTCTCCTAAATAAGTCTAAAAGACTTACAGTCTCTCCCAGAAACTGTAAGTCAGTTCAGTATAGTTTTTATAAAGAAGGTGACTTGTTGATGTTATCTGCCTAAGAAGGTGATCACAGCGGGTGGCACCTTTGGAAAGTGTCTGGAAAACTATACCTTGGGTTGATCCTAGCCTTGAGAGTGAAGTTGGTTAGACCGACCTCTTCGGAAGACTTCGATGGTTGGACTAGAACAAAGCCAAACATTATTGTGACCGAGCGTTTGAGTGTACTGGCATTGTTCAGGCTGTTGACCATGTCAGATAATGCGCTCCCGCCCAGAAACTGTAACTAATGTCTGATCAGTGTAGATTCTGTATAAGCCACAAGTGTTCTCTGTGGGTGTTGGACAACACAAATGTGCAACAGGGATTGCCTAGCTATGCTAGGGGATGGTTTGGCTCGGAAAACAAGTAACCATCTGTATAAATATAGTGTGTATGTATGTATGTATGTATGTGTGTGTGTGTATATATATATATATATATATATATATATATATATATATATACACACACACACACACTATATATATACATCAGGTCCAGGCAACCAGCTCTTTGTAAACAAAGAGACTTTGCTTGGGCTTGCTGTGCTGTGTCTCTAGCATCTTTGTTGGTATTACTTTTATTATATATATATATATATATATATATTCATACATGTTTCATTAAATAATGTATTTTTTTTTCTCTTCCCTGCCCATTTATTCACGTCATCCATTACAGACTTTCTTGTTCTTCATAATTTCTATTCCCCGTTAACAGTTCTGATGAGAGGGGGACGGTCGACTGGTGTTTTTATTTTAAATCTATCATGGCCTTTAATAAAAAATTTGTTTTTTATGCCTTAATATATATATATATATATATATAATATATATGTACACACACACACACCGTATTTGCATGTCTTGAAAAACAACTGGATGAAACATACAAATCTGCTTAGAAAAATCCAGAACATCAGTGGGATATCTCATGCAATGCTTAACATAATTTATGGAGAACTGCGACCAATCTCTTTTAAGCTCAAACAAAAACAATTACAGTTTGCCGGCCACTGCTACCGAGCTGACAGGAGAATCATCTCTTCCTTACTTCTATGCCATCCTTCTGGAAGTATCTTCTCACAAAAATTGACTTTTCCAGACAGCATAACTCAGGGTTGGACATTGAGGATCTGGGGACAGCAATGCATGACCAAACAGTATTGAAAGGGATTGCCGATGGAGTTCCGACCAAGCACAGGGAGGTGGTCAGAGGAGGAGGAGGATGATGAGATATTATATAGGATAAAGAAGTTGAAAATGCAACTGAAGACTTTAAGAATATTTATCCAGAATAACTTTTACCAATTTCACAGTTCTATTATTTTCAAAAGTTGAGATGACTCCCCTTATCTGAAATGTGAGACATATCATCGCATAGTAACATGTCTCTCCATCTCAATTTAACTTTTCAAAATCATAGAACTATGAAATCGTTAAGGTTACTCTAAATGTTCTTAAAGACTCCTCTTGCATTTTCAGCTTCTTTTTTTACCCATGTAGGATATATTACAAAAAAATTACTTTCTTTTTAAAACTGTCAACCCAAGTATTTTTGAAAGGTGATATTTCTAATGCAATCAGTCCTTGCAAACAACAGAAAAGTTCTAAGGGAAATGGAAACGAAATGATCACTTATACTCAGAATCAGAGAGATACCTGAACACATAATATGGAAGGACGGCTTAGAGAATTTGACACTCACAGGATATATTGATGGCAAAAGGGACAAGGCAGCAGACCACTTACCAGACCAGCTTGTGTTATTAATTTCCTTGTTTATGTTGGTACACCTGCCAACATCCTTTTAGGGCCGATTCTGCATTTGGTAGCTTTGAGACCACCTTCTAGGTCAACCCTCTGGGCTCCTAGATCTTTTGATGATCTGGGCTGACACTGATTACAGACTGACTTTGGTATCTGTTAGGACAGTGGTTCCCAAATTTTTTTTCTCTGGGCCACATTTTTTGGAATGAAAATTTTCTCGTGCCTCACCAAATTTTATGTGATAAAAAGTACAATTTAAAAAAAAGAAAAGGAGAGAGGGCTAAAGGAAGATAACAGCTGATTCAAAGTCAGACAATTATCATTGATAACTCTCTCCTCCAATTTGCAGACCCTAGTTACTATATTCTTAATACTTGATATAATGCAAAAATATCACAATGATAAAATCGGTCAGTAATTATTTCTAACTATTTATTCTGCGACTCATGCATGCAATTACAAGTAATCCATCATAATATTTGAAATTTTGAAATCATATTTATTTTTGGCATACAATTTTTTTGAAACCGTTTCTAAATCTTTGTCTTTCAATCATTCCATTTCACTTGCTATTCTCTTCTGCCACACCTATGATGTGCACCACACCATTCAGAAACCACCGTGTACATATTGAGGCCCCTACGAATCAACTTCTTAGATCCAAGGTTCCAAAAGAAACAGAAAGACCTCCTCCAGTCTGGTCTGTTGGCACCACCTTTCTCTAAAAGCATACAGGATGTGAACACTCCAAGATCCGATGGCTGTACCCTGCATTAGTAGCATGGGTTTCTTCAATACACTTGCCCACATGTCATGCTCATTCTGGAGTGAGTCAATGGGATGTGCAGCCGTTGTGAATCTAGTCTTCAACCATTCCGACTGGGTATTACTTTGCTTTTTCTTCATGATCCTTTCAGATAGCTTGGTGGTACCCATGTCCTCTCCAAACTCCTGACCAACAACTAAAGACCTCAAAATATGGTGTGGGTTGCTCTCTGTCCGTACACTAGGCCATACCATTGACGGGTACAACAGAATCACAAATTTACCAAACGGCAACGCAGATAACACATTTAGCTAGGATAATTAATATCATCTAGATGTTAACTTTCAGCACTATCATAAACAAAAGGTTAGGACGGAAACTCCCCAAAATAGAAGAGTTCCAATAATAATGGATACGAGACCCATATTTTTCTGGAAAAACTGTTTTAAGAGATAGATTTTATAAATTTTAACCGACATTGATGATAACTTTCATTCAATGACAGCCCTTACCAATAAGGCCTCATGAAATCTGTGGATGAAAGTAAGGGAGAGAACTCTAGCAGTAATATAATTACTTCCCTTAGTAGCTGTTGACCCTCCATTAGCATTGTGGGGCATTTTGACAGCATTAGGATCGCTGGGATTTCAAACACTCTGTTTAAAATATTATAGATATATCATTTAGTTCTTAATTTTCTTGAGTTTATTTTCTAGTCTTACAGGATGAATAAAAAATTAAAAACAAAAAGTTTTATCTTGAAAAATTGTAATTTTTTTTTTTTGTTAAAAATATATCCGAAATTGTCCAAACTTTTACCTCAATTGTAAAAATACAAAACCCAATAAAACTAAGACAATATTTAATTAAGAAAGTTTTTAATGGCTTTTCTGAATAATATATACGAAGGTAATTATTATCTGAAAGAAAAAAATTTTTTTGATGAACAATGAATTTTTACATTAATTTCTTTTTTTTTTTCAATTTTAAATACACAATATGACAAAAGGTTGTTATATATTTATACATTAAGTTCTTTCTGCAACCTTATGGAAATGATATATTATGTTCTCTACTTTTTAAAGATCATAAATTTGAAAGCTTATTAAAATCTGACAACCATAATTATTTTTAAAATAATTTTTAATATTCCAAAATTGTATTTAAAATCGTCTCCAACGAAAGTATGGATGCACACCTTGAAATAATGTCACGTGAGTAGTTTCTTTTGATAGAAGCAAGTTTTTTTTTTTACTTCAGAAATGGCTTTGATTCGTTCAGTAACAACAAAACAAAGCTTGTCAAGTTTTCTGAATATCGTCGTATTATTTTCAATTTTTTCTTTTTCTATTCAAATATAATCGAATAGTGGGATAAAAGAAAATATTGACTATTTACAATTACAAAAAAAAAAAACTCCCTTGGAAGTCCACCAAAATTTTCAAGTTTGAAATCGAATGCATAAATTCATTGTACATTACTTTGGAATTATTATCCACACGACAAATTATCAATTAAAACGATTTTTGCAGTTTAAATTTTCTGGAGTTAGCTCGCTACTACTAAATATTTGTTGAGTCAAAAAACAAAACCAACATAGCATGTTAATTTTATTAATAAATAAAATAAAACTCATATTACTGCCATATCATAATTATTAATAAATAGAAAAAAATCTACCTTAATAAAAAAGAAATAAAATCTCATTTCATTAAGTTAACCCGTTTCAATTAATGGTGTTTCATGTAATTTTTATATTCTCAGAAAAATATTTCATGACTGAAATAATAAACCTCAATTTAAAAAAATGTATTTTTTTTACTGTTTTATTTTTACTTGTAAAATTTGATTTTCTTTCATAATTTAAATGTTATTTTCAGTGCAGAATTCTTCCTCAAACGTAAGGTAAAAAAAAAAAATTTGAAAGTGAATTTTTAAAAAAAAATCTACTAACCAGATTCACTTAAAATTAGAATGAATTATATCACTTCTGCGCTACCGTCCAATAAATTTCCGTGTCGTAAGTTGTGAATATATTGACGTACATCAATTAACGCCTGTCAATTGCTTAAAAAAGGAACGACTACGGTTGGAAATATCTCTCTTAAAAAATTTTCTGCTAAAAATGTAAGTAATGTTTCTTTCAAATTACATTAAGTATACTTTAATCATTCTAAATTTCCTAAGATAACAAAAGAAAAAGGTGTAATTGATTTTTCATGATTTTTTAACTAACAAACTATGATCTTTCCGACAGAAATGTCGATAAGTTCGATTTTACGAAATTTTTTGACTCGAAAAAAAAACAAGATTTTTTAATAAAATTTTTAACATTTATAGGAAGGATTAAAAAATCTGAAAAAATATTCAGAAAATACTTTGGTCTTTCCTCTTTAATAACAACATAAATATTTAAACGTTAAAAATTGTTTTATCAATTTGGGGACCTTTTGTCGTCAAGGTATACCACTTTTTAGCGAAATATTGGACATACCTAGTTTTCAGTTATTTCCCTTCAGTCACTTAAGTCTCCAAGTTTTTGCTCACTTTTGCTGTTGTAGTAATCCAGTGACTTGAACCAAAGTGTTGTGAGTTCAATACCTGGCCACCGCAGAGGTGAACAAAAACTTGGCGAGCTGAGTTACTGAAGGGAATTAACTGAAAACCGGAATATCCAGAAAAGGCATGGTAAGTGGTATTAGAACAATCAGCTTTTATGGACGAAATAAAGGGTTAGGTTTGAAATTCCAACGTATATCACCTGAAGAAGGCTGCAGTGTACAATGGTTGAAATGTCGTGAATATGACAAAGATGAAGACAACATTCTGGACAATGTAAATAGTGTAAATTGAAAAAGCCAATATTAAAAAAAAAAAAAATTTGTAAATTTCCAAACTTTCTGAATATGCAAAATTAGATTTCATTTTATTTTCAGTACATAAAACTGTTTGTAGTTACTTGACAGAAGTATTCAAACTATTTGATTAATTATGAAAATTTGACTTGTTACTTAAGGAAAAACATTTTGTCGTATGTGCAAACAACCCACGATACTAACGGAGGGTTGAAATAAAATTTAACATTGACATAAAAGTTTTCTTTTCTATTATTAAAAACCAACGTAACGTTTATTTTATATTTAAAAAAAAGAAGAAAAAAAGATTTCGTTTTATATAGTAAGGGAGGTAACTCTTAAACGTATTTAACTCCCTTGAATGTTTTTTTCCTTGAATTTACACCACCAATATTAGAGCGACATCGTTGATAATATTGCTTCCGACCGCAGGGCTGGCACGTCTTACCTCCGAAACCCCCGACCGGAGTTGGGGGCGTCTTTTGGGGCCCCGTTGTAACCACTGCCATTTTTTTTTTTCAGCACTGTTTTATCGACATCTGCCATTTTTTAAAAATTATTTTTAAACTGACATTACATTTTCATTGATCAACTAATAATATACATCATGGATTTGCATGGCCAGTGCGGTGCGTACAATGCAGGACCCCCCGATGAGGTTGGAGCCCCATAGGAGCTAGTTTCAGCAGCGTGTTTTTGCTTTTTGTACTTTTTTTTTTCCTACCTAAGTTATATTGTCAATCATCAACTATAATAATTGACAGGGCCGGTGCTTACTACCCCTGAACCTCACAACCGGGGGGGGGGTATATCTTACGGGGAGGAGGGGAGGCATATCTTACGGGGAGGAGGGGAGGCAGAAGTACTAATTTCAGTAGCGCTTATTTTTTTTAAATTGTAATTTTCTTTCTGAACAGTTTTTTAAAATCAATGAAGAGGGGGAATATATCTCTGTAAAATCATTTTTTATTCTGAGATCATCCACTAAGGAGGATCACTGATTTTTTTTTTTTTACTTATAGTAATACTAAACTTAAATCTTTACAGCATTTGAGAAATCTGCCGTTCACACACCTGTGATGTGTGTCTCACCATTGTCCATACGGGGTGTATCATCTGCCAAACCACTGTGGCAACTGTACCAAGACACCCATTTATCGAAGATTGCCACCAAAGCCTGCTACTACCCAGGTTGTGGCAAGATGTATTTTCACTATAAAAATGCATTTCCACAACTTCACAGTGCTTGTCCCCAGTTTGGGAATTAACTATTTGCTTGTAGCTTGGACCCAAACAGGTGCTACCATCCCAGGTCAGGGAGGTTCTGTGAACAACAGCTATTAAGTTGTTCCATGCTCTCCAAAACCTCTAATCTCTCGATCAGAGGCCTTGCTGCTGGATGTAGTTTAACGTCATACCCAGGACAATTATATATTAAAATTAATGCTTTTGATTTGTTGTTTAGTTTTGTCATATTTTCAGATATTTCATAAAAAAAAAAAAAAAATGACACTATTAGTTGTTTGACAGTAATTTGAAAAAACTTTTGCTTTTCAAATTGAAATTTTAAATTTTCCATCGTTCATGGAAATTTTTCTTTATTTTTTAGACATGCGTGGTTTTATGACTCAAAGTAGTGTTCCTGATTGTCCAAGATCTGCTCGCTACATTCTTAAAGATTACGTGAACGTAAGTAGAGTTTGTTTTAAATTACTGGCACTGTATTATTAATAACTAGTAAATCTCTGTGAACATTTCATGGTTTTCCTATTTGAATTTCCTAATGAATCTTTATTCTTCAGTTAATGATTGAATAAGCTCATGGCAAGTTCTACAACAATAAAATATCCATAGAA
Organism: Acanthosepion esculentum; assembly: GCA_964036315.1. NCBI lineage: Eukaryota > Metazoa > Mollusca > Cephalopoda > Sepiida > Sepiidae > Acanthosepion > Acanthosepion esculentum. Next base: position 85,411,668 of record OZ038511.1, on the reverse strand, counting down.
ATTCCCTCATTGCATTGTTAAATATTTGAGCTTAACAACTTTAACAAAATATTGCAATAAGAATCATAAATATGAATGCTGGTCTTGATTTAAAGCAGTAAGGGGGTACAAATGAAAAGATTTGAAATTGACGTTTTCCATTTCACTGAAACTGACGTTAAACACTTCTTTCTTTTCTCTCTTCTTCTTTCTTCTCTTTCTTTCTTCTCTTCTCCTTCAATTTCTTTCTTTTTGTCATTGAAACCAAGTAGCATTTCTGATATCTTTTTCATGTAATCAAAGAATAGGCCATTATTTATGAGGTGTTGGCAGGGCGTAATGGTCGTGCTAAGGATTGAAAGGAAGGACACATGCAGAATTATATAAGATATTTTCATGGCAATTTTTTCTAATGAGCTCTCCTCCTTGGTATCTCAACCACATAAGTTTAAGTCTACTACTAGATTGGCTGCTAGGTCTCACTGTTTTACTGTTGAAATAGCAAGATATAACCGACAATAAAATATCCATAGAAATTCCCCTGTTGCATTGTTAAATGTTTGAGCTTAACAACTCTAACAAAATAATGCAATAAGAGTCATGAATATTAATGTGGGTCATTATTTAAAGAGGTAGGGGGGTACAAATGAAAATAATTTCCATTTCACTGAAGAAAATGTTAAACACATTATCGCCTCATCCGTCGTCCCTTCATTTTGTTTTTCTCACTGAAACCAAACCATATCTCTGACATGTCTTCTGGCTTTCCCTGCGATCAAAATGGAATAGTACATTATTGATGAGGTATTGATAGGGTGTAGCATATGTGTTAACTAAGGAAGGAAAGAAAAACACGGAATTACATTTTATTACTAACCAAATTAACTGCATCTTGCTGCATATCACACTTCTTTTTTTTTTTCTTTTTTTTTTTTTGGTTAGAAGATGATCATTGATTTTCAATCCTTGTTATAATTTGTGGAGAAAAATGATGCATTTCAGTATTATTCAATGATCTTGACGATGTGACCTCCATCTTCTGGCTTTCTCCTTCTTCTATATTCTTGATAGATATTTTGTTCAAATTTAAATTTAATTTAAATCAAAAGGAAAAAAATTTCAGTACAGTAAATTGTGTTACTAATAATAAAATATTGAAAACTATCTAAGTCCTCAGTATATTGGTACAAACGTATGTAAAATTGCTTATGGTATGTTGGCATTTAAGAGGGAGGCTCACATTATTTCATTCTACCTTCTAAACTGGCGTACATAAGTCACATGAGATGTACGGTGTTTCCTTAATGACTGCGTTACCTTTAAGAAATATTTGTTTATTAACATATGTAGAATGCATATATGTACGTGTAGGACTGGTCGATTTTGGAACTGTGTTATTGCACTCAATTTGAAAGTTGGGGTTTCACATGATAAATAAAGACGCAAAATATTCTTTTCCAAATCCTTTTTAAGGAAATGAGTTTAATGATTAAGTTTAGGTTCAAAATCGTAGTGTTAGAATTTCATTCCAGTGATCAGTGAAAACCTTATAAAATTTATAATTTAGTGTAGCTTTACACATTTTGTATGGACAAGATGCAAGCCACAAGCACATTATAACTAAATCATTGTGCCATCAAATAAGACCTTCATTTATTTCAAAGGGAAATTATACTGAGCAATTTAGCCATATTATGATGTAATTTGTTATACAGTGCAATAGTTTTAGTGTCATTTTTAATAAATGATGAAAATTTAAAACATTTCGTCTTATAATTTGTGTCCAGCTATATTCTTGTGTTGTAGACATTTTTATCTCTTTTTTGATCTTATTAATTATGAGCTAACAAATCTTATTCATTGAGTAGCCTTTTTTGGAATCTTTTACAATTTTTTATTTATCAAATATAGTAAAACAAATGTATATTTTGCTTTTGATAATTCATAATTAGAATTCTGGTTTGAATATATTTTCCATTCATTGTATCTAAGGCAAAAGATATCAACTTTATTTGGATTTATTCTTGAAAGAGTAAAATTTTGAAGTCAGTTTGTAAGCAAAAACATGCAGAAATTATCTATTTCTGTACATTTTTTTTAGAGTATTTTTAAAAGTAAATGCTCAACAATTGGTTAAAAGCTATGAATCTAATTTTTGGTGTCAGTATTTATCACATCAAACCCCAGCTTTCACACCGAGGGCAATATTGATTTTCTAAAATAAAGTGAAAAATCAACCTGCCCTAATGTACCAGGACTTGATACAAATGTACAAGTATGGAATGCTTCTGCTATATATGGTCTGGTGCCTCCACTGTTCATCTTACAGTCGTCGGCAAAATCCAGAGACGGATATGCAATGTGGTTGGCCCTGATCTGGCATTTCATTTACAGTCGCTCTCTCACAGACATGCTGTAGTTTCCCTCTGTCTTTTCTACAAATACTTTCACGGTAACTGCTCCGACAAGCTACTTTCGTTAGTTCCCAGACTGCATGAATTTAAACGTGCTACTAGGCTGGCATCTCAGTCCCACCGTTTCACTGTCAAAACAGTTAAATGTAGCCATCTCTTCTACTCCAATAGCTTCATGTCTCGCACCTCCCGTCTGTGGAATTCCCTTCCTATTACTTGTTTCCATAATAGCTATAATCTCCAACTATTCAAATGCAATGTCAATTGACATCTCCAGATGCCTTGATCTATTCCCTCTCCTTCTCTTCATCCTTTCCTCTTTCACGCCTCTTTACTCTCAGTCCCACTCTATGTAACCCCTTGCGTACTAGTGGCATCCTGACTTACTTGGGGTAAAATACTTTAAAAAAAATTTCCTTTCTGCTTTGGCAAATTGAATTTAGTTTCCTTTGAAGGTTAAAATTACAATATAAGTTTCCATACTTTATTCCAGTCTACTGTTAAAAATATTGTATTTGCAGGCACAAAATCACACATTTTTACCCTTGCAAAAGCACTTTGAAGTGTACTTGAATAAATATATGATGAGACATACTAAATTTTTTTTTTTTTTTTCCAACAAATTATCCTTGTAAAATAGAGGGTGGAGGTGTTATGTGAAGGCAAATATGGTAATATATTGAGTGATTTATTTATTTATTTTATTTTATTTTTTTAAAATCATTTCACCCCAAGCAAGGCAATAAAGCCACTAAGTGATCTAGAATTTTCATTTGTATAATTATATCTATTGTCAAATCTAAGAATTTGGCTTTTTAAATCATTCAAATTAAGACTCTCTGAAGAAACCCAGCACAAAGCAAAATGTTCAAGAATGATGGCAGTATCATAATTCTGCTTTTTCTTCTGTTAATATGGTGGGGTTCAGCCCTTCCATTGCCTCAGATAAACAACAGACCATTCCTTTTTGAATGATGGAAGAGAAAGGAATATCAGAAGCCGTCAGTTTTTAGTGAGAGAAAGAAAGTGTAAATAATAATTACAAAGGAGAATAATCAGATAGTGGAAGTGATAATGCTGTCAGGTGCTTCATGTCTGCTTAAGTGAAATGAAAATAAATTTCTTAGACCTTTTTTATTTTACTTTTTTGTTGTTTTTTTTTCACTTTGTCTTTTCATTTAGTCTTTTTTGTTATTTTGAGGAATTTCAAAATGGCTTTTGTGGTTTTATTTTTTTTTTGCTTCACTAAAAAATATCAATAATACTTCTTTATGTGCTGTGTTCCCTCAGGGTGTAGGCGATAATGACTCTCCACAACTTCCTGTCCTTTGTAGCTATTAATAAACTTTCTTTCTGTTAATTCTCCTAAACCCTGTTCCACCATCCATTTACTCAAGCTTACCACATATGTCATGCACTGTTTTCCTCTCTCTTGCCTTCAATCGGTCCTGTGAGTATCAGTTTTTCCAAGTCCTTCTTCCTCATTATGTGCCGTAGAAACCTCAACCTCTTCCTGATGTTAAGTATAAGTTTCCTTTTTGTTTTGTTTTTTTCTCTCTAAAACTTTGTCTTTGCTCGCATGTTCTGTAGAGAAATAAAGTTACAAAAGCCAAATCACAGTCCTGAATGAATTATGAAGTAGGTTGTTCTTGGATATTTCTGTTAAATTTTTATACTATTTTTTTATTTTTTTTGTTATTTAAAATTTATGCCTTCTCCTATTGTAGCCGAGGAGAAAATGTTGATTTTTCATTGACAAAAGAAAAACTTAAAAATGATTTATTTGGAAATGTTTTCTTTTTTATTTATTTCTTTGTCTCCTGTTTGCATCTCTCTTCAGGGAAAATTGTTGTTCTGCCATCCCCCACCTGGAATGAATGCTATGACTTTTCAACAAGTCCATGGATCGACGGAGAAAGGAAAAAAGAAAGGAAATACGGCCCCTAAAAAGGTCGGCACATTTTTCTGGTTGAAAATTATTTTCAATAACTGATACTTTTTTAATTGATGCCATACCATTTTTTTTTCTCTTTTAACTGGCGCCTTAAGTAAGAGTTTTATTAATTGGCGTCTTGACCATTTTTTTCTTCTTTTCTTTTTCATGACACCCCACTTATTTACATCTTTTCTTTTTCATGACACCTCACTTATTTACATCTTTTTCATGACACCTCACTTATTTACATCTTTTTCATGACACCTCACTTATTTACATCTTTTTCATGACACCTCACTTATTTACATCTTTTTCATGACACCTCACTTATTTACATCTTTTTCATGACACCTCACTTATTTCCTTCTTTTCTTTTTCATGACACCTCACTTATTTCCTTTTCTTTTTCATGACACCTCACTTATTTACATCTTTTTCATGACACCTCACTTATTTACATCTTTTTCATGACACCGCACTTATTTACATCTTTTTCATGACACCTCACTTATTTACATCTTTTTCATGACACATTCACTTATTTACATCTTTTTCATGACACCTCACTTATTTACATCTTTTTCATGACACCTCACTTATTTACATCTTTTTCATGACACCTCACTTATTTACATCTTTTTCATGACACCTCACTTATTTACATCTTTTTCATGACACCTCACTTATTTACATCTTTTTCATGACACCTCACTTATTTACATCTTTTTCATGACACCTCACTTATTTACATCTTTTTCATGACACCTCACTTATTTACATCTTTTTCATGACACCTCACTTATTTACATCTTTTTCATGACACCTCACTTATTTACATCTTTTTCATGACACCTCACTTATTTCTTTCTTTTCTTTTTCATGACACCTCACTTATTTCTTTCTTTTCTTTTTCATGACACCTCACTTATTTACATCTTTTTCATGACACCTCACTTATTTACATCTTTTTCATGACACCTCACTTACTTACATCTTTTTCATGACACCTCACTTACTTACATCTTTTTCATGACACCTCACTTATTTACATCTTTTTCATGACACCTCACTTATTTACATCTTTTTCATGACACCTCACTTATTTACATCTTTTTCATGACACCTCACTTATTTACATCTTTTTCATGACACCTCACTTATTTACATCTTTTTCATGACACCTCACTTATTTACATCTTTTTCATGACACCTCACTTATTTCCTTCTTTTCTTTTTTCATCACACCTCACTTATTTACTCCTTTTCTTTTTCATCACACCTCACTTATTTACATCTTTTTCATGACACCTCACTTATTTCCTTTTCTTTTTTCATCACACCTCACTTATTTCCTTTTCTTTTTTCATCACACCTCACTTATTTACTTTTCTTTTTTCATCACACCTCACTTATTTACATCTTTTTCATGACACCTCACTTATTTCCTTATTTTCTTTTTCATCACACCTCACTTATTTCCTTCTTTTCTTTTTCATGACACCTCACTTATTTACTTTTCTTTTTCATCACACCTCACTTATTTACTTTTCTTTTTCATCACACCTCACTTATTTCCTTCTTTTCTTTTTCATGACACCTCACTTATTTCCTTTTCTTTTTCATGACACCTCACTTATTTCCTTCTTTTCTTTTTCATGACACCTCACTTATTTACATCTTTTTCATGACACCTCACTTATTTACATCTTTTTCATGACACCTCACTTATTTACATCTTTTTCATGACACCTCACTTATTTACATCTTTTTCATGACACCTCACTTATTTCCTTCTTTTCTTTTTTCATCACACCTCACTTATTTACTCCTTTTCTTTTTCATCACACCTCACTTATTTACATCTTTTTCATGACACCTCACTTATTTCCTTTTCTTTTTTCATCACACCTCACTTATTTCCTTTTCTTTTTTCATCACACCTCACTTATTTACTTTTCTTTTTTCATCACACCTCACTTATTTACATCTTTTTCATGACACCTCACTTATTTCCTTATTTTCTTTTTCATCACACCTCACTTATTTCCTTCTTTTCTTTTTCATGACACCTCACTTATTTACTTTTCTTTTTCATCACACCTCACTTATTTACTTTTCTTTTTCATCACACCTCACTTATTTCCTTCTTTTCTTTTTCATGACACCTCACTTATTTCCTTTTCTTTTTCATGACACCTCACTTATTTCCTTCTTTTCTTTTTCATGACACCTCACTTATTTACATCTTTTTCATGACACCTCACTTATTTACATCTTTTTCATGACACCTCACTTATTTACATCTTTTTCATGACACCTCACTTATTTACATCTTTTTCATGACACCTCACTTATTTACATCTTTTTCATGACACCTCACTTATTTACATCTTTTTCATGACACCTCACTTATTTACATCTTTTTCATGACACCTCACTTATTTACATCTTTTTCATGACACCTCACTTATTTACTTTTCTTTTTCATGATGTCTAAGCAATTTCTTTTTAATATTTGAATGATGCCTCAGCAATTATCTTTTTAAATGTTGCTTTAGCAGTTTATTTATTTCATTATTTTAAATGAAACATTAACAATTTTTTTTTTTTTAAATGACACCTTAATCGATACTTTTTAAAAATATGTTTTTATTAATCTACTCCTTCCATAATTTTTTTTATTTAACTAATCAAATTTTATCAACTGTGCATTCCATTTGCAGTTTCTATAAAAATTGGTCAGCTGGCACTGTGAACACGTAATGAAATTTTGTTCATTTAAATGAAAATTGACTAAACTTAAAGTGGCCAAAGGTTTTCAGATTGAAAATTTAGACTGACTTCTAAAATCGTTTGTATGATGTCAAATTTTGCTGCAAAGTAAAATCTTTGTGTGCACATCATGAATTTGTAATTTCTTCCTAAACATTTTAGATACAAAATCAAAATGCACTGCTTTCTGGAGTTGCTAATATTTTATTTTTATTTACATATATATATATATATTCACACACACAGGAAGCAGCATCCAAGCAGAAAAAACTTGACAGTGAATTTTTCACTCCGGTAAGTTTAAAAGGAATTATTTTTATTTATTTATTTTCTTTTTTTTAAATGATGCCTTAGCAATTTATTTTATTTTTAATTTTTCAATGATTTCTTAGCAACTTTTTTTACCCCATTTTTTATTAACTAATTTTATTTTTATTTTAAAATTTGAGCTGATTTACTCGTTTATGTCATTGTGCACACACGTTTGTTTGGAACGTGATTCCGTATTTCACTACAATGAATTAGGAGTAGACCAAGCAGGGCCGAACCAAAGTTGAATGGCTGGAAACTGCATCTCAAATTAGTTTATCATCTCTCATCCATCCGATCGCATGTTTTTTTTAATACCACATTTCAGAGTTTAATTGGGAAGAGTCGCAAAGACGGAATTTTAGTTCCACATGAGCTCCTGCTTGTGAAACAAACACCACATTTCACCATCTTCAGTCGTCTTTTAACCAGGAATGTTAACCTTTTCATTTTCGTATCTCATTGTCACGGTTGATTAAAAATAGTTTTATGTCAACTGAAAACAAAAAAAGGCACAGGGAAGATATGCTACGACAATGGGAAAGTGACTGAGATGCCAGGTCAGGACCAATAACTTTGCATATTCTTCTTTGTATTTTATCTGGAATCACTAAATACATAATGGCTTATAGCTGACTCTTCGGTTGTTAGCGTGTGACTCGTTTTGTCGCTTGTATTGTGTTGTTGTCACGGTTCCACTCGACTAAGCTGGGGTTTGTCTGTTCATAACCATTCACTCTTCTGCCACGTTGTGTTTTTGATTTCAGATGGTGAGAAAACCACTGATTAAATGGAACTGAAGAGCTACACAAGGAAAACAAGAATCCTTGCGAATAAAGAATTAACTCTAGTTAAAAATGTAACAACGATTTGCTTTATCTATGGTTTGTTGTATACAGCGGTTTTAACCCCTTTTCACTATTGTATAATCAAATGGCCATGAGATCCCCTACAAAGTCAGCAGCTGGTTTTAGTAGCAACTTAAATTTCTAAGTTTTGGTCTTTGTGTCTGGCACAAGGTCTTTGGTCAGGAGGCCTGTCTGTATTTCTTCTCCACTCTGGTCTTCTCCAATCTCAACTCTTCACTCAACTAAACTCTAACTGCCCTGTTTCTGAGTCCCAAATCTCCAGCATATATGGAATCCTGTGTCCTTCCATATTGGAAAATACATTTAATCAAGTGTTTTTTCAAATTTGGGGTTGTCCAGCCCCCTTTCTGAAAGTGGTCAGAGGAATTAAACCAACCCTTAACCCCTACTTTCTCTCTTACAGATTGTATTCATCCCCTCACTTCTATATGGGCAGTGCTAATCTCTCTCTCTCTCTCCTACTCCTCCCGCTTTCTCCTTTCTCTTACTTTCTCACCAGACAACCTCAGCCCGCTTCCAGATGGTGTAGTGAAAACAAAAGGGATTTTCAGTCATTTACACTATTTACATTCTTCAGACTGTTGTCCTCATCTTCTTTTGCCATATTCATGGCGTTTCGTTTGTTATATGCTTTGGTCTTCTTCAGTCGATTGGAATTTTGAACTGAACCCTTTATTTCGTCCACTGGGGAAGATTGTTGTAGTTCCACATGCTGTGCCTCTTCTGGATGTCTTAGTTATCTTTCTTTCACTCAACTCTCCAACCTTTTGTTCACCACCTCAGTAGCCAGGTATTGAACACACAACTTTTTGCTTCAAGTCACTGGATCCAACCAACATTTTTATCTACTAAGCCATATGTTCTTATGGCCAAATCACATTAAAACACCAGTTCTTGTATGATCACTGAAGTTAGGTAATGTCCAGCCTGGTCAGCCCAGATGGGTGACTGCTTGGTGAATGCCAGGTGCTGTAAGCTTGGATTTGCTGGTTGTTGTAATGGATAATAATTCAGAATGGTTCATCAAAGAGCCGAGAGTTCCAATTCCGAGTTATATTCACTTAAGTGTAAATCTCCTTAGGAAAGGGGGGGTTATGAATCAACCTGTTTTCCCAACCCCCAGCTATGGATTGATTTGAGGAGTGTGGAGCCACCTCTTAATTGCTGTTTTTCCAGGGCCCAGGGTGGTAGCACCCGTTAAGGCCCCAGCTATGATATAATATCCGATAATTTCTTAAATAAATCAAACTGTATTCCAAAATATAACTTAAAAAAACTACAACATAAAACGCACATATCACCGTCTCTAGTAATTACGTCCACACAAACATGCATATGCACAAAAGCTGAGTATCATCTACCATGTATTCAATTGTGAAAGCAGAATAACATACATCATATTTTTATTACTTCAAAGAAAAATAAATTTCTGCATTAAATGACCCATGAGGTGTTGATTTGTTGTTAAACTAACTAAAGGATGAAACATGTCCCACAAAAAAAAATATTTCCACTTAGTGATTTTCCTAAAATTGTTGTTGATATATAAAGTTTATATAGCATCACTCACCTTCTATATGTCTATGTAAAATTTTCACTTTGGAAGATTTTTTTTCCTCGACAAATGTTTTTTTTATAAATTTTGTGGTAATGTAAAATAATTGAAAAATTAATTTAATATTTGAACTTTTTTAATCAAACACTGATTAAATTCTTTGAAATATCATTTTCTTTCATTTTAGTCTCACCATTCGGCCAGTTCAGTTGGTAGCCGTGGGGTCAAAGGTTATGTGCGTCTAAATGGACTGAAACAAGTCGGATGTTCTGAAGGCCAAGAAATCAAAAATTCTGGAAAAAAGCACCACAAAAAGAAAAAAGACAAACTTCGAAGACTTTACGCACATCTCGACAAACATTAACCACAGCAAAATATTTTGAAAAACAAGAAACATTTTCTTTAAACCTGTGCGAATCTGATGTGTTTATATATTCCTGTATAGTGTTTAATAAATCATTTCACACACTTTTATTTGTTATAGTCGTAAATCGAATTCAGTGTTACTTGTATTTGAGCTACATTCCTTAGTTAAGAGTTGCCAGGCCATTGAAACTGGGACAAATTGTAATCATTCCCTTTGTATTCCATTAGAAAGAAAGAAGTTCCACTTGGACAGTCGCTTTCTAAGAACTGCTATTTTATGTAACAGGCTCCCAAGAGGATGCTTCCTCGATCACTACAATCTTAACCTCTTCAAGTCTAGAGTTAATCATTATCTTTCCTACATATCCTCATGATCTGCACTTGTTTCTTCCCTTCTTATGTTCATACAACAACCTCATTCAGTAAACCTCTTCCTTGAGTGCCTCTTGAACCTTATATTGGATGAACGATTATTCAAAAAAAATATTTTTGGCCGTCTTCGAAGGAGGTGAGAAGAGGTGTTTCTACTGAATGGATTGTCTCTTTGTTTCTGGCTTAAGGTGACGAGTGCAACACTCATCCTGCGTTAGGAAATGGTCAAGGAAACCAGGTGGATCTGTCTCAAACAATTTCAGATTTCCCCAAGATGTGATCAGCTTGGTGTCAGAGGACAACAGACTTTGTGTTTTTCATCGTTTACCCTCACATCTGTAATTACCACTCGAGCCTGAGTACTGGAGGAAAGATTTACCAGGATTACACGGTGGAATTCTGCCATGAGATCTGCAATGTTTTTGAAAGGTAGTCCTAACAGCAGGTGGAGCTGTCAGGAACGCTATTGTACCATAGGAAACCTATACAGGTATATGAGAATATGGCGAGGTTTTTTAGCCCCTCATGATTGGTGGTCTGTGGAACCTAATAGTCGTCCTGGGTGTGGTGATAAATTGGGAGCTTGGTAATTCTGAGTAGCATGGAACCACCTCTAAATTACTGTTGTTCCTCGGTCTAACCAGTTAGGGCCTCAGCTATTAGCAAATAGTGAATTTCCAAGCAAAAATCAACAGTACATTTTATAATAAAATTACCAACAATACATTTTAGGATCTGCAAAATATATAACTAAAAAACATACCTTTACTCTAAAAGTATAAAATTTAGTACAAAATATCTCGTTGAAAGCATGAAATTATGTACAAAATATTTAGATTTCAACATTAAATAACCCATAGAGGTTGATATGCCGCTAAACAAAATCAACCAACCAACAATACCTATTGTATATATTTACTTGAAGGCATAAAATTGTGTTCAAAATATTTAGATTTCGGCATTAAATAACCCATAGAGGTTGATATGCCGCTAAACAAAATCAACCAACCAACAATACCTATTTATAGTATATATTTAGTTGAAGGCATAAAATTGTGTTCAAAATATTTAGATTTCGGCATTAAATAACCCATAGAGGTTGATATGCCGCTAAACAAAATCAACCAACCAACAATACCTATTTATAGTATATGTTAGTTTTATCGGATAGATTATCTTCCTGGGGTACAGATAATTCCTAATGCTAATTGTTTGGATAAGCTCTTTGCTATATTTGGAATTTCATTATGGCGAGTTATTTGTGCTTTCATGCCCCTCCGGCCAAATAAGCAAATCCAAATAAAAATAAATGTTTTAATTAGCTTTATTTTCCTGAAACATTATTTGAAAATTTATCTTTCTCATCTAGTCGCTTGACATGAGAAATCAGCTGCAAAGATTGTTTTCTGAACGAAGTGTTCCTTTGTAGCTGATGACCGTTCACAGACGGAAGAAAGAAAACGTCGTTAGTTTTATCGGGTAGGTTATCTTCCTGCGGTACCATGGCATTGAACAGACGATCTGTTCGTTCTCGGATGTTGGGTAAGTGAAGGTCTTCTACAATAAATAAATAAATAAACAAAACATACGTTTTTTTAAAAATAATTTCACCCCAAACAAGGCGATAATGTCACTAAGACACAAGGGGTTACTGAGAATGAAACAGAATGAGAAGTCTTTAGTGAGGAGAAAGGACAATAAAAGAACGGGTTTCATGAAGTCAGGAGATGGCGATTGACGTAGCATTTAAATTTTTAAAGAATGTAGGCGGCAGGGAAGCAAGAAACCGGAAGAGGGTTCCACTGGCGAGAAGTGCGAGAAAAGAAACTGTTAAAATAGAACTAACGTTTGCATCGAGCTATTTCAACAGTAAAACGATGGGACCTAATTGCCAATCTAGTAGTATGCTCCAATTCATGCAATTCGAGGTACCTAGAAGGAAAGTACATTAGAACAACTGTCATGAAAATATCTTATAATTCTGCGTGTCCCATCCTTAGACTCTTAGCACGACCGTTATGCCCTGCCAACCCCTCATAAAGAATGGACTATTTCATTTTGATCATGTGAAAAGACATTAGAGATGTTGCTTGGTTTCAGCGAGAAAAGGAATGAAAGAGAAGATAGAAGTGTTTAACGCCTATTTCAGTGTAATGGGAAAAAGTTGTTAATTTCAAATGTTTTCATTTGTACCCCCTTACTTCTTAGTTAACGACCAGCATTCGTATTTATGATTGTTATTGCAATATTAATGTTAATTTTCAAATATTTAACGAGGCGATAGGGGAATTTGTACAGATATTTCATTGTAGAACTTTCCATGACCTTGTTTCGTTTTATACGCAGACATTGAGCACCAGAATGCTTCCACAGTATGGTCTATACTGTCGGGGTTCATAGACGCTTTCAGGCTTCCATAACATCAAACTTTCTTCCATTGTCCCAGCCAAGAGCGATCATTTCTTGACTAGCATTCTGACATAGCTTCCGCGTTATTGCAAGAATTGTAAACATTTGTGTCTATGCAAATGAGATTCTTTTATTCAAACAAACCTATGTAGGAATTCTGACCAATCGGGATTTGTTTAATTTTTTTCTTCTTCGTATTAGTATTTTTTAGCCAATCATAGGGGCGGATTCCGTTTTGTCCTTAATCATTATTTGAAGTATTCATTTAAAATGGCAATTATCGGTTTTAGTCAATGAGAAACGAAAATTTCCATGTATTTAATCATTAACTTAAGAATTAAGATTCATCAGAAAATTCAAATAGGAAAATTGTGTAATTTTCACAGGTATTTCTTGTTTATAGAAAAGACAGGAATGATAGGTAGGAACATGGCTGAAGACGAGATAACAGGTCAGGATCGATAACAATACAGACCCTTCTTTGGATTTTCTTAAGAATCTAGATCTCTATATAGCAGAATGGCAGGTGAATTCAAATCTCACACGGGGAGTCAATTCTTTATTTCCACATCAAGCTGTTTTGTTTAACAGTCGAAGAATGATAAAATATAACCAATTTAGAAAACTGTAATGATACAGAAGGCACTTATCTCCCTTTGATGGGTCACATGACGGCTGCTTCGTGAGATAACTTCATACAGTGACCAAAGCGGCAGTTATTTCCCGTTCGTTTTCAGCAGCCATCGTGTAACCTTGCTTTCTGCCTCCCTAGCAGCTTACAAGCACATGCTGCCATTTTTCTTTGGAAATATATATCTTTTCCAGATATAGAATGAAACTCCAGCTCGCAGTCCTCAATTTGGGAAAACCCAAGACTCGCTGTTTTCTGTTCATGGAATATATCCTTGCCTGGGACATAGATGAATCCGTCCCATTTGAATCTGGTGGCCTAAAAATGGCTTCTCCTGGTACAGGAATATCTCCATATTATATGTAAGACCCTTACTTTTGTTTCCCCTTACATTCTGTTTTGCTCTGAATATATATGTGACATATTATTCTCCGCGTGGAACACATGTACTCGTATATATGTATATATAGTTTTGTGTATGTCTTAGTGATATAAAAGTCTCTCTGAGAACAAAGCCTGTTTTCCTTTCAGCCATTCCGTTCCGTTTGTAATTATATAATGGATATAATAATGCCCATAATGGGCG
>OZ038511.1:85349970-85392470 GCA_964036315.1 Acanthosepion esculentum | reverse complement strand
ATCGGATAATAAAGCGTGATAAGAATTGCCCTTCGTCGATGCAGTCTATGATGTAGCGTTGAAGTCTGAAGAACTGAAGCCAGCGACAACACGAAAGGCAACACTACTCAGAAATATTTAATGTAGTCAGTTAGATGTTTCGAGGTATTTTGATGGGAGTTTGACCATTACTCCAAGGTAAAGATCTCAAATATTTATTAACATAGTCTGGCACAAAGCTATAATTATGGTACACCCAATGAAGCTTGAACACTCTGCAGAACGTAGGTGTTCATGGCCCTCCTCAGCTTTCTTTGAGTTACAGTTATCAACTCAAAAAGTGGATGACTGAATTCAAAATCGAGAAGTAATGGGAGTTCACAGATGTCAAAGAAAAAGGAATCTGTGGAGAGCCATGATCGCTTATGTTATGAAAGAATAGAGTGGTATTTGCCGCACAAGTAAATTTGCCAAATAAAAAATCGTAATAAATATACCCAAATGTTTCACTGGCGTATTCGAAGGAACCTCCACATTTTCCTTATTAGCAATCGGAGGTAAACACGTAATTTTGTGTACCATTTTGGGAGTTTTCGAGCGTTTCCTTGAATGACAGGATTCTCCGAGACACCTGTGTCGACTCGTCGTTACTTTCTTGGCTTTCAGCGTCATCTGTAACGGAAAATATATATATATATATAGGTCGGAGTTAACTCCACCTAAATTTCTTGATTATTCACTAGGGTGTGGCGGCCTTCACCACATTTATTTAACTTAGATTAGGAAACCAAACTGACGTGAAGAAAAAGAGGATAAGCCAAAGACTTCATTGCACATAAAATTTGTATTTAACAAGATGTACAAACAAGCATATGAAAGAAAGGCATGCATTGAGTAAAACAAGAGTTGTCTCTCTTTAACTATTATTTGTGTTCCAAAGTTCACTGAAAGAAATAAGGTTGTAATAGTTTCTGGTAATAAATGTTTTCAACAGTTTTGCTGTGTAAGAAAAAAGATTATGTGAGTATAGGAAATATTCAGCTTGTGAGTGGTGGTGTGAGTGAGAAGGTTGGCACATGGTTTCGACTGTCGTGGATTTCTGTGGCAGCTTAGATCTCACGATGTTTAACAACACGCCCACGTGTGTCGAATGTGGCACAAGGCCGGTTTAATGTGGGCTTTCCGAGCCCGTAGGCTCGGGCAAAAATTGCTCGTAGAACCCGTATAAACGGGATCGGGGTGGTCAACCACCTCGAACGAGGCTCTGCCCTTCAGCGGAGCCTCGTCCGAGTTCCTCTCTGCCCAAAGGCAGAGAGTTCCCCTCTGCCTCAGAGGCAGAGAGTTCGACCGAATAGCTGAGACGTCCAAAAAGGACTGGATCTCACTAATTTACTAAAGATTTTCTTTGCTTATATAGGTGATCATCGGCTCCGAAAGCGCTGTGCGGGAAGAGTCCCTCTTCATGTGCAGACTATCTGATTGGTCGGCATTGACCAATCAGCGAGCGAGCTTTGGGAAGACTCACGAAAAGCTTCTGGGATCCGATTCTCCCAAAAGTGCACGAAATCGACTACATGAAAATATAGCGATTATAAAATTGTCGCATTACACAGTAGTGTTAATTTGTTATCCAATGAATGCTTGTGGTGGTATAATTTGAATTTGCATAAGTATGTATGAGTGTGTGTGATGATCATCATTACAAGGGCATGCGTTCCCTACACTATAAATACTGGGCGACTTATCGCCTCGTTTTCTCTTTCTACTTTGCATTTCAGCGGACACATTTAAAAATGTAATCTCTCGCAAAGATCCGAGTTTTCGTCCACTTGTGGGAAAACGCCATAAAACACACATACACGTACGTACGAACATTCACCAAAATACAAACTCTTTACGTTCACACACAAACACAAATCTTGATGTCTTTGTCACTTGTAAATTTGTGGTTTAATACATATATTTGTTGACATATATATATATATATATATATATATATATATATATATATATATATATATATATATATATATATATATATATATATCGGTCTTGTTTGTTTTCTTTACATTTCTTCATGGTGGATTCAAATTTCTAAATCCGTCATGTTCTGTTAGTGGACCTTCCAGCAGGAATAAACTTTTGGTATTAAGTAACTCGGAGTGTATCAACATCAATTAATATTAATAAAACTAATATTATTAATTAATATTAATATTATTAATTAATATTATTATCCAACACTCAGTAAGCCCTTGCGTCTTAGATATTTTATTGCCATGACTGGGGTGAAATGATTAAAAAAATAATTACCGGTATGCCGAGAAAGACTAATATTTAATAAATTCACTTATTTTCTATATGCTGTGTCCCTTCAAGACGTAGGTGATCATGGCTCGCCACAGTTTTTTTGGTAACCATTCGTACTCTTCCCGATAAACATGTTTTTAAATTGTAAAAAATGACTTGTAGGTAACTCGAATAACCCCCTGATTTTTGGTAAGTTTTCATTTTGAGGGTTGGAGTTACGAGGCAAGCTAAACAAATTTTGGTTTAAAATTTATAATTTCAAAAGAGTGCCAAAAATTTAATAAAAAAAAACAAACAAACTTTTGTCGCGGACCGCTGGGGTGAAGATGTGAAGACATATCAGAAGGTTAAAATTTCCTGCTAGCCGATCCAGCTACATGAGAATGTTGGACTTTAATTAAGTCCAAAGAAGACCGATATATATGGGTAAACAAATATATATTAATAACAAGTTACACAAAGACATGAACAGTTACATAGTGTTTGTATGGAGAAATTATGTGTGTGTGTTGTGAGTGTTCATACGTACGTGTATTGTTCTTAGCGCGTTCCCAAAATTTGGGAAACGCTGTATCTGTGAGAGGTCACAAATTGGTGTTGGTTGAAAAGAGAAATTTCCCTCACCTCCGCGCGAGGTGGCGGCCCAAGGCCTAAGTGGAAAAAGAGAGATCGAGGCGAAGGGTCAGCCAGTATTTATAGCCAGGGGAGAGAGACCCCTGTTGAAGGATTAAGGAACTGAGGAGGAGCTAACTCCGACACATTGATTTAAAATTTATAACTTCTTCGGGTGAATTAATATTTGCGATAAGTAACTTTACATTATTTGGAGTGACTTAAGAGAACGGATGCCAAAGAGCTACTGCGAGTAAAAAGAGAACCAGAAGACATTAGAAAGATCCGGAAACCCAATCTTTAACAGGAAACAAGAAATAAACCTCTTCTCCTGTTCAAAAGCCGGAAGACCACCAGCTGATTCTGATCTTTTTTCGATCGATGCAAAATGATTTGTTGGGGAAGACTTTCTCTAAAGAAAACCAGACCAAAGAGTTTGTAGGGAGACCACAGTTGTTTTTCCCTTGGGTTGAGCTCATGGGAGTTCGGCCCCTTTAGAGAGGAGAACTCTTTTGTCCCTTTTAGTTTTTGCTTCCGTTTTTTTGAGGAACGGCCTCTTTACCTTCCTGATCACCAGGGCGTCCACACACGTGGAAACTGGTCAACATGTGCACGGCCTAGCGAAAGGAAAAAAAAGTAATTTCTATTCACTTATCTGCGGACGATCAAAGGTCATAAAGTTGGTATGTTATTTTTTTGTTCTCGTTCTGTAAACCTCCTCGTTCCTTTGGGACAATATGAACAATCATTTGTTTTGGGACATATGTAAATCTTTCTTAATATATGTATGTAAGTTGATTGCCTTAGTAAATGTTTTGTTTGTTACGCTCGCGTATCTCGTCTTTCTATATTCGCATTCAGTGTTAGTGTATCAATGGCTACGCTAATACTAATATTAGTACTCGGTATACTACTGGAATGCTAAAACACGTTATTCTTCCTAACACTAAATAGCCGGTAAACTCTGTTTGTCTGATAACCAATACTAATAAGTTTATCGGAAACCGTTTCGCATCAAAACCTGTGGAATCCTACACAAAATTCATGGAAGGGCTGCCTGATAAGTAGCAACAAGTCACTGGAAATTATGGTGAATATATAATTGGCTGAAATGTAAATTATACTTTATTTGTTGGAGAATAAACGTAATAAATAATAAAGGAAATTATTTATGACTCAAATAAATTCCCTTAACTTATTCTCTAAGGTCGAAAACCTGTTTTATAGGATTGGAAATCTTGCTTATTTGTTAACCTTGATTTCAAAGGGAAATGATTTTAATTCATTTTAATACAAGTTTCATTATTCTATCTGGTCTAAAACATATTTTATACGCGATTCAAGGCCCGTCTGGATGTGTGAAATCTTACTCAAAAAGTATCGCAGAGCCGCCTGAGAAATAATTGCGAATATATAACTGAATAAAATGTAATTGCAGTTTATTTTTTAAAGAATAAAGATGATAAATCAAAAACGGAAATTATTTAATACTTATCTCAATCGTAAATCCCTGTTGAAACCTGAGTTGCGTAAGCGGCAATAAAGTAAAATATTTGGCCACTTACCGTGATTTCCTTGAGCTGTTGCTTTAAAGCAAACAGAAGAAAAAACAATTCTTTAGACTTTTATGAACTGATCACAGGAAAAAGCAATGGTTTTGAAAAGAACATGAAGTTGGAGACGAAATACTTTTCCATTCCTCCATCATTAGTCTTCAAATATAACATAGTGACGTCATAGTAAAGCTATGACGTTCGACATAGGTTTCAAAAATGTAATCTGTATATTAAAATACAATACCGCAAGCCACAGCAGCAACAGCAGTAGCAGCAACAGAAACGGCGACAAAGGACTTCAACTCTGAATGGACGGAGGTAAAGAGGGGCAAGGCAGCGAAAAACGCACCCTCTCCGAAGCACCAGGAACCACCACCACAGGAGCGGCATGAGGAGGTGATATGGCAGCAGCAGCAGACGCAGCAGCAGCAACAACAACAACAACCAAAAATGTAATCTGTTACTTCTTCCGTGTTCTGTGCTTTATTTAGCAGGAGTTTACCATCAGCCAATGAGGGTTTACTGGGGCGTGGTTAATACCTTCCCGACCCGTGCTGCAAGTGGAGCTATGATTCACCTCATTATAGATGAGAGAAATTGCTCCGGCCTGGTGATTGCAGCCTTCCTCATCGCACTAAAGAGGTTGGATCGGTGTAATACCGATGACAGCGTGAAAGTGGCCTCAGGGGCTGGGCAAAAATCAACTTTTGTCCTTGGCCCATATACATAAATATACATATGGCGTTCCGCACGTTAAAACGATCTTGTGTCACATACCCCCCCCCCTTGATGAGGATACCGGGTAAATATATATCTGTGCTTTAATTTGAAATATTATATCTCATGTGGCACAAGGTCAGAAGGAGGAATGGAGAAAGGATGGTCGCCACTGACTCTACTACACCTGGTTTACGATCCATTCATTTATTGCAATTTACTCGTACACCACAAGAACACATTTATCGCCATTCAATCCAACATATACCACAATACCGCAGATTCACAGGGATCCTACTGATATGACATGGCATGAAAATGTATACAATTGTTATTTTTTTTCACTGGTGCCCCCGCTGTTCACCTTAAGGTCCTCGACAAGATCCAGAGACGGATAAGCAATGTGAGTGGTCCTGATCTGGCATCTCATCTTCGATCGCTCTCACACAGACGTGCCCTCGCCTCCCTCTGTCTTTTCTACAAATACTTTCACGGCAACTGCTCCGACGAGCTACTTTCGCTAGTTCCCAGACTGCATGAATTTAAGCGTGCAACAAGGCTGGCATCACGCTCCCACCCTCTCACTGTCGAAACGGTTAAATGTAGCCGTCTCTTTTACTCCAAGAGCTTCATGTCTCGCACCTCCCGTCTGTGGAATTCCCTTCCTATTACTTGTTTCCCTGATAGCCATAATCTCCAACTATTCAAATGCAATGTCAATCGACATCTCCAGATGCCTTGATCTATTCCCCATCCTTCACTTCATCCTTTCCTCTATACTTTACTCTCGCTCCCCCTCTGTAGCTCCTTGCATACTAGTGGCATCCCGCCTTGCTTGGGGTGAAATGATTAAAAAAAAAAAATTAAAATATATTAGTAGGACCCGTCCACCCCACAGAAAAATAAGAATGCCCACTGTCTTCTGCTGCTAAGCAAAATCAAGCCACTCACTCGCTAGGGACAAGGAGAGACACAATAAATTGCGGAGTGAATAATTATCAAAGGCTGATCCAGTCAAAATAAAAAGGGGGGTCAGAAAATGAAAAGCAAACTGGTTGGGGGGTGGGGAGGGTTGTGAATCTTGACATACATCATAAGAAAAGAGAATGCCGGGAGTAGACCGGGAACAACAATTACTCACATTAACTAGTTAAACAAAAGAGACTAGCTTTATCAGGGGTGGGGCCCCAACAAGAAACTGCGCCGTTGTTTGAAAAGGCTAGTAAAAAAGAAAGCATGTTAAAACCACGTTCCACATCTTGCCTTGTGGGGAGGTTGGTAAATAGAAAGGATATCAAGGGAGTGGAAAGGTTGGTCGTCACTGAATATCCTACACTTATTTAATCTGGTTCACGGCCCATTCATTCATTACAATTTACTTGTACACCACAAGAACCCATTTATCGCCATTCAATCCGACATATGCCACAACACCGCTTATTGACAGGGATCCTACTAAAACACTCATGAAATTTCACATTATATACAATACATTTTTCTTCTTTTTTGTCCCTTTTTTTCTTATAAAAAATATAAAAACTAGCTTAAAAGCCGCCCTCTCGAGTGGCATTTAAGTCAGCTCCTACGGAGGGCTCTTGATTCATCACAATAGGTAGAGAGCAGCACTAAAGTCTATGTTGGACTCTTCCGCCTACTATAAGATTCGTAGGAGAGAAGGCCTTGGGGGAACAGTCGACCAGGTTGTTCATCTGTCGAACTCTCTGCCTCGTGCAGAGAGGAACCCGGACGAGGCTTTGCCGAAGGTCAAAGTTTCGTCTGGGGAGGTAGACAGGCCCTGAACCCGTTTATACGGGCTCTAAGGGAATATTTTTGGCCGAGCCTAAGGGCTCGAAGAACCCACGGTAAACTCGGCCTTGTGACACATACATCCCTCGTGGGGTGCTGTTAAAGTCTGAGATCCAGTCCTTTTTGGACGTCTCAGCTATTCGGTCGAACTCTCTGCCTCTGAGGCAGAGGGGAACTCTCTGCCTTTGGGCAGAGAGGAACTCGGACGAGGCTCCGCCGAAGGGCAGAGCCTCGTTCGAGGTGGTTGACTACCCCGATCCCGTTTATACGGGTTCTACGGGCAATTTTTGCCCGAGCCTACGGGCTCGGAAAGCCCACATTAAACCGGCCTTGTGCCACATTTGACACACGTGGGCGTGTTGATGAATATAGTGGGGTGCTGTTAAATATTAACAGTCGAATAGATCGGTTCCAGCTGTGCTGGTCAAACTCTCTGCCTCCGGGCAGAGAGGATCCCCAGACGAGGCTATATCGAAGTGCAGAGTCTCGTCTCGGGAAACAGCTACCCGACCCCATTTTATACGGGGTCTATAGGGGATTTTTTGCCGAGCCTACGGGCTTGGATTGCCCTACATTAAACTCGGCCTTGTGCCACATCCTACCTCGTGGGGAGGCTGGTAAATAGAAAGGATATAAGGTTGGAGTGGAAAGGCGTGTCGTCACTGAATATCCTACACTTATTTAGTCTGGTTCACGGCCCATTCATTCATTATAATTTACTCGTACACCACAACAACTCATTTATCGCCATTCAACCCAACATATACCACAATACCGCATACTCACAGGGATCCTATTAAAACATCCATGATATGAAATTTCACATTATATACAATTGCCTTTTTTCTTCTTTTTGTCGCTTTTTTCTTATAAAAATATATAAAAGCTAGCTTAAAAGCCGCTCTCTCGGGTGGCATTTAAGCTAGTTCCTGCAGAGGGCTCTTGATTATGACTTCATCACAATAGATAGGGAGGAGTAGATGTTATAGGCAACGATAAACTACAGAAGAACTCAAAATTGATCGCTGCATTTAAGTATTGCATTAATATTTAAGCTTACCTTTTAAAAGATCAACATTAATTCTTCTGTCGCCACTTAATTTAAAGACAATTTGATGTATGTAGGTCCTTACTTTCCGTACAAAAAATATTTTATTTCATGGGTGACTTTCGCTGGATTTCGTAATTAATTTTGATTATTCCCAAATTTATTTCCAAGTTATAAAAATTGTTATCGTGTAAAAAAATCGTCGCAAAAAATCATGTCAAAAATGCGAGAAACTATCGCAGTAATGAAAACTTGGGAATCCAAAATTTCTGTAACACGAGTTGTGTCCCTTTAATTGAAAAAAAGTGTGACACACTGACATTCGCATTTATTATATAGAAAGATGAGCTATTGAAAGTTAGAGAATTGTGTACCTTTAATTAAAAATGTGTGACACAGTGACATTCACATTGATTATATATATATATATATATATATATATATATATATATATATATATATATATATATATATATATATATATATGTATATATATATATATATATATATATATATATATATATATATTCTTTCTTATAACGGTCCATATTGAAGCTTTTTCGTCTCTTGGGCGGGACGAAAGCATAGTTAGCATCTGTCCCCTCTAGCATGGTTGCTGGGACAAGGCAATTTTTGCCCTGGGCGGCCTATGTATATGGACATCCCACCTAAAAAAGACCTTGTGTTACATTTTGATTTAGTTGGATAAATAACGCTTCTCGACCTTTTGGCCGGGATGAAAGCGTAGTATTGGTTCTCTATTTAGAGGGGAGGAGGCGCCCACTCCCGGAGATCCCCACTCTGCGGTAGAACCTTCCTTTGCAATAAAAGAGTTGAAGTCGGTGTAATTTTTCTATAAGCAAGAGAGTACAGTCAACCCTGCTATTTAATCCATAGAAGGGAGAAGGATGGGATTCATACCTTCTCCTCAGCGTATTTGTGCAAGGGTGAATGTACCAAACTTGGCGGCTATTCGAACTCAGGTCGTCGAATTCTTATCGTTACGATACACGCCGATCCTTTGACGAAGTAGTGAACACCAAAACAGAAGGAAATAATGGCGGCAAATATTCTGTTCGGACCCATTATGGAAAAAAAAAACATTGACTTATATATTTTTATCTATCGTTGGGGAAAAAAAATGAAAAATATAATAAAAACAGAATTGTAGATTTTAAACTTTTTTTTATATCATGGTGTTTTCAGAAAGTTCCCTGGGAATATGCGGTATTTTGGTAAATGTTGCATTGGTTGAAGAAGGATGAGTTCTTGCGGTGATTGTTAGAGTGAATGGGTTGCGAATCAAATTAACTGGGTCTAGGATAGACGGTAAGACCAGCCTTTCCCCACGCCGCGTTTGGCTTTGTACCACTAAATGTAATTTTACATTTAAATAAACATTATGGAAGAACACTCAACAATTAAAGTATCATTAATTAATACCTGAAATAAATGGACCATACTGTAATAAAAAATGAGTGTATTGTGATTCAATAGGAGCATATAGTTTCACCTAGCGTCCGGTTTACACTCCTCTCTTGTCTTTTGAACAGGAGTAGAGGTTTATTTCTTGTTTCCCGTTTCGGATTGGGTTTCCGGTTCCTTCTAAAGTCTACTTCAAAAGTGACATCTAAGGTCTGAAAACTCGAGAATATTATTTACTATTTATTTTTAATATTTTTCCTTAGTAGAAGTAGATAGGTTCCCTTATCGGGGTTTTTGAACAGGAGGAGAGTTTTGTTCTTTGTTTCCTGTTTAGCATTGGGTTTCCGATACCTTCTAAAGTCTTTTCATTTACTTTCGCTGCCGGTGGTGCCTGGCGCCTTGGTGACATAATCACCTTACTTAGAATGGGGCCTTGTACAAAAAAAGGACAAATAATAAAATGAAATGGGACGTGTATATGTCGGGAGCGTTTTGAGAAAAAGGCACAATAATAAGGTGGATTAAAACTACTAATAAAATTATAGTAATTAGTGTAGCACGTATCGACTCAAAAGTGTTTGGCGGGCGGTGGGTGGGGCGGAGAAATGATAACATTGACTAGAATTAGTAATAAAATAATACAAATAATGACTACTGTATCGATCCAGGTGGTTGGGATGAAAAACAACAATAATAAAATGAAATTAAAATAAAAAGATTGAAAATCGTTATTTTAAAAAGAAATATAAAAAGAAAAAAGTTCGTATGCAAGGAAAATGACGAACGAACATCTAAATTTAATGTCAGATGTGAATAGATGCTAGAGAAGATATTTTTCCCCTCTGTTCATATTTGAAAAATCGAAAATTGGTTTCGGCAAAAATGTTTTGCATCCTAAGCAAATTGGTTTTTAACAAGTCGGCAACATCAAAAAGAGTGGTAGAAAAAAAGATGTCGATATTTTCCGTTTGTCACGTTCACTTCATTAAAAGTGAACGGACGCCATTTTGGGAGGATGAAAACAAAAATAAATTCAAATAAAATATAGAAAAAAAACAAAGGAGTAAAAAAATCAATTTATCAGATCATGAACTTATTTAATCTATCTATCTATCTATTTCAGTCTGTTCATTATCTATCTATCTATCTATTGCAGTCTGTTCATTATCTATCTATCTATCTATTGCATTCCGTTCATTATCTATCTATCTATCTATTGCAGTCTGTTCATTATCTATCTATCTATCTATCTATCTATTTCAGTCTGTTCATTATCTATCTATCTATCTATTGCAGTCTGTTCATTATCTATCTATCTATCTATCTATCTATCTATCTATCTATCTATCTATCTATCTATTTCAGTCTGTTCATTATCTATCTATCTATCTATTTCAGTCTGTTCATTATCTATCTAACTATCTATTTCAGTCTGTTCATTATCTATCTATCTATCTATCTATCTATCTATCTATCTATCTATCTATCTATCTATCTATTTCAGTCTGTTCATTATCTATCTATCTGTTCAGTATCTAACTATCCATTATCTATCTATCTATCTATCTATCTATCTATCTATCTATCTATCTATCTATCTATCTATCTATCTGTTCATTATCTATCTATCTATCTATCTATCTATCTTACGCTGTCTCCATTTTTCATGATATTTTTCTTTTGTTTTTATAAACATCTTCCCTTTGTCTAAATCCATCCACCCTCTTCATACATATATTTTTAAAATGTTCGAATTCTCTCCCATCTTTACTCCTTTTTTGTTGTTGTCGTTGTTTTTTTTTAAATTACCTCCTTTGGTTATTTTTGTCTGAGTTGCTTTCTCCACTTCTTACTTTCCTTTCTTATTTCCTATTGAATTTCTCTTCTTCTTTCCCCCCTCTCCTCCTCCTTCTCCTTCTTTTCCCCCTCCTCCTTCTTCCTCCCCTCTCCCTTCTTCACTTATGCTCACCTTTTTCTTTTCGTTGTTATTTTTTTCTTGTTTTCCTTTTGCTGTTGTTGTTCCTCTTCTTTTCTTCTTCTTCCTTTGTATTTTATCTTCATTTTATATCTCATTGCTTCGTTCTTCTTCTTCTTGCCAAATTCTATCAATATTTCTCCTGATTCCTGCTTCTGTGAATGGAATTATTCTCGCCTGTTCTTCTTTCAAGATGGCGTGTGCAAACGCATCACGCTCTATTATCCAGTATTCAACTGAAATCCATTCGGCTGAACGGATTCTTTAGCATTTCAATCGAAGAATCAGAAAAAAATAAAAATCGAATGAGAAAAGAAACGAGTTAACCGCCTCCATAAGACAGACAATGAAACGTCGCGCAAAAGCAGCGAACAAACCAAAAGAATAACCCAGTCATAAAATAATATAAAACATCGCGTAAACGCATCCATTATTATTATTATTATTATTATTATCATTGTTAGTTCACTGAGTACAAGGCCAAAGAGCCACTTAAGGTAGAGAGTTACTTAGTGAGATTGTTGAAGGGGAAGAGGGATGTAAGTGTGTATTATGTGCACGTGTAGGATAAATATAGGTTAACATTGAACGTAAAGAGAGCAAAATTGTAGTTATTAGGGAAGCATTCTCGTCGGAGTTTATTCCACAATGGGACATGTCAATGGAAGAAGCAATCTGAGTGGAACTTGCTTTTTTAATCAAAGGAATCCAAAGAGAAAAGGAATGGTTTGCTACCGTGAACACAATATGGCGCCGCCTATATTATTATTATTATTATTATTGTTGTCGTTGCTGTTGTTATTTTCTTCGATTCATGCGTTGATACAATTAATTATCTGCTAGGCTTTTCCTTTGAGACCAAACGTAAGTAAAGGTTTTTTCTTCGGAATTTATTAAGAATACTGAACTGAAGGAGTGGACCTACTTAAGGACATTGGTCCCCTCATAATATATATATATATATAAAAGTGAACATAGAAGTCAACACTTAGAGGCGACAGTCTGTTTCATGCTAGATGCAATCGTCAAGCCACGAGTGCTGTTATTTTTCTCGGTTATTTATATATACGGGTAAGTGGTGTATTGTTGGCGGTTATTTTGGCGGTTATTTTAACGGAAGTCGTTTATTTATTTGAGTTAAATTATTTTGCTTGTT
The DNA here is from genome assembly GCA_964036315.1 of Acanthosepion esculentum. Classification (NCBI taxonomy): domain Eukaryota; kingdom Metazoa; phylum Mollusca; class Cephalopoda; order Sepiida; family Sepiidae; genus Acanthosepion; species Acanthosepion esculentum. The sequence goes on along the minus strand of OZ038511.1, from coordinate 85,379,886 downwards.
TTTATTTTTTATTATTTTTTTTTCCCTATATATTTATTTTTTTATTTTTATTTTGATCGTTGTTTTTATTAACGTAGTAAAAATTTGTTTATATCGCTTATTTAATAGTTTTGTTTTGGTTTGGGAAGATAATTAAAGCTATTTATTCAATTTTGGGTTGATTGTTGTAGTTTATTCTAACTATTATTTTGGCGGGAGCAGTTTTTTAATTTATTTATTACTTCATGTATTTATTTGGATTGATAATTTTTATTTGTTTTATCTATGGTTAATTTATCGGGATCGGTTTGTTAGTTTATTTATTTGGATGAATTTAGATTAATTTATTTTACTTGTTTTTAATATTTATTTATTATACTGTATATTTTTATTTACTCTTTTCCGTTTTCGATTTTTAAATAACATATTTGTATCTATAAAAAAGAATGTATAAACATAAATGTCTTAAAATAATTGTCCGCTTTTGTCCATTTCATAATGTGTGACGTCATTTGTTTACATTTGGATACGCTTTGAGCAGATATGAATTTACGTGAGAGAATCATGGAAGATTGAAGTTTAAAAGCAGTAAAAGCGACCTTACTAACCGAACGATCCTCTGTGGCTCAATCGGTAAAAGCACGTATGGTTATATGAAGGTAGGCATAGGTCCGTTTCATGCTTGATTCAAAATGCTAGGCATGGGGCCGGTTTACACTTCACTTAAAACGTTAGGCATAGGCCCGGTTCACGATTAAGTGAAAAAAGTAAGCATATATCCCATTTATGCTTGACTCCAAAAGGTGGGCATAGGTCAGGTTTACGCTTAACTACAACAGATAGGCATTCACTCTGTTAACGATTGCCCCAAAAGATAAGCATAGGGTCGTTTTACGCCTGACTCAGAAAAGTAGGCATAATTCCGGTTTAAGCTTGACTCAAAAAGTTGGGTATGGGCCCGGTTTCCACTTTACTCAAAAAGATAGGCATAGGTCCTGTTTACGCTTGACTCAGAAAGGCAGGAATAGATCTGGTTCACGGTTGTGTCAAAAAGGTAGGCATAGGCACGTTTTACACTAGAGTCAAAAAGGTAGGCATAGGTCCGGTACACGCTTGAGTCAAAAGGTAGGTATAGGTCCAGTTTACGCTTCACTCAGAAATGTTGGTATAAGTCCGGTTCACGATTGACTCAAAATGCAGGGATATGTGCACTTTATACTTGACTCAAAAATGTGGGCATAGGTCCATTTCATGCTTGATTCAAGATGCTAGGCATGGGACTGGTTTACACTTGAATTTAAAATGTAGACATCGGTACGGTTTAGACTTGACACAAAAAGGTAGGCTTAGGTCTGGTTCCCGCTTGTCTCGAAAAGGCAGGTATAGGTCCGGTTTACTCTTGACTGAAAAAGGTAAGCATGTCAGGTTTATGCTTTACTCAAAAATGTTAGGCTTAGGTCCGGTTTACGCTTGACTAAAAAAGGTGGGCATACGTTTGCTTCATGTTTGACTCAAAAAGATAGGCATATGCTTGACACTAAAAGGTAGGCATAGGTCCTGTTTACTCTTGACTCAAATACGCAGGCATAAGTTCGGTTCACGCTTGATTCAAAAAGGTAGCCATCTATCCGCATGACACTTGACTCATAAAAGTAGGCATAGGTCCCTTCTAAGTTCAAATGAAAAAGTTAGGCATAGGCGGTTTACGCTTAACTCGGAAAGATAGGCATAGGTCGGGTTCACGTTTGAGTCAAAAAGGTGGGTATAGGTCCAGTTTACGCTTGACTCAAAAACGTAGGTATAGTTTCGGTTCACGCTTGAATAAAAAAAGTGTGCATAGGTCCGAATCACGCTTGAGTCGAAATGGTAATCATAGGTCTGGTTTATGATTGACTCAAAAAGATGGGCATAGCTTCTGATTTACTCTTGACTCAAAAACGTAGACATAGGTCCGGTTTACGCTTGACACAAAAAGGTAGGTATATGTCAGGTTTACGCTTAACTCAAATAGCTGGGCATTGGTCCTGTTTACGCTTGGGAAAATTTCAGGCATAGGTCCGGCTTAAGCTTGACTCAGAAACGTAGGCATAGGTACGGTTTACGCTTGACTCAAAAAGTTAGGCTTAGGTCCAATTTACGCTTCACTCAAAAACGTAGGCTTAAGTCCAGTTTACGCTTCACTCAAAAAAACTAGGCAGGGCCTGGTTTGCGCTTGACTCAAAAAGGTCAGCATAGATCCGTTTTACGCTTTTGTTAAAAAGGTATCCATAGTTTCTGTATACATAAGTGTCATAAAGACATATGAGACGCTGCCTGGCATTATGGGGCCTGTAAATCAATGTGATTTTCGAGACTGTGTTTGATTTATTGATCTGTTTATTTACATCTCATTAAACTTTTGTTGGTTATTTGAATTTAGAAAATATTTTTAAATCGTAAGCATTTTGGGGAGATAATAATGATCTTTACTGGTAGAAGTTCTACTACTTAACCCATAGATGGGGAGAGAAGAGGTGGATTCATACCTTTTCCAGAGGTATTTGTGCGTAAGTTAATATAATGGACTTGACTGCAATTAGATCTCGGCTGTCCAATTCCAAGCCCTTCTTCGTTACACCATTTGCACATCCAAACTTGCAGCCTTTGGTATTTCCAAGCGGTTAACCACCTAATTATTGAGCAGACTCGACGTTGCTTAACTTCGGTGACGTACGAGAACCGGTGTTTCAACGTGATATGGTTGTAAGCACCTGAGACAGCGATGCCGACAAAGAATCAATTTAATTGATGTTTTAATATGCGCCATGATTGAACAAATGCCTTAAGATTTTATGGCAGACGCAATTCTCTAAAATGAAGAAAAGTCTGTGCAGCAGAACGAAACAATAGGAAAGAACTTGCCAATGGTAATGTCAGATATCATGGCTAAAATTCTATATAAGTCGTGACGAATTTTAAGTGTGGATTATTCGAAAAAAATAATTAATGACATTATGGTTACGCAAATTTTATGTTGGTTGAGTAGGCACTTCAGCGAAAAATATTTAATAGACAAGTGTTTCTCAACGTTTTCTTTTTCAATTTCAGGGTGCACTTATAGAATAACTAAAACTCTGGAAGCACACTTTAAATTTTAATAGGGAAAAATATGATGAAATTTGAAAATATGAAAATAATTAAGTCTCCTGAAATAAGCATTTACTTTTAAGACATTACATCGTATATTTAAGTCTGCTTGTGTGCAACCCGTGCTTTGGAAATTTTGAATGTTAGGCCTTATATTTGATAAATGTTAAGCCTTATATATGAAGATTAGTAGTACAGTTTTCATATAATGGAATTTACAAAGAATTTACTATTTTTATAGTCCTATTTAAATACCTCGAGGAAGGCAAAAGGGAAAGGACTATACCCTACTTCTTAAAGATTAAGGAATTTAGCATCTAGTTTAAAATCTCAAATGACAAAGACTTGACTTAGATATGAAATCTATGTATTTGTTTTTTCTAGCGTTTTAAAAATAAAGACTTTTTAAACGTAACAATAATTCATAAATTACTCTTCTGTTAATTTGGGGTACATCTGGTTACCCTTCGCAATAGTGCGCCCGAGAGGATCGGTTGAGAAATGCTGGGTTAGTCAGGTGCGTCTATCTCCAAGAAGGCTTCCTTGTCTTCTCCAAGATATCTTACCACCAATATATCAATAACAGAAATGAAATAATGGATTTAAACAAATCAGTTCGTCATTGTTGAGCAAAGACAATGTTATCGTATTTACAGGGAGAAAATTTCACCAAATTTATTATTTGCAGAAACAAGGAAATGAGTTTGAAAAAGAAGCCTTCGTTGCCAAATCAGATATATTCTGAATAATTTAGTTAAGAAATGGGCAAAGTTTTTTTTTCTCTCTTTCAGCTGATTGCAGAAATAGAAATAAGAGGCGGAGAAAAACATAACGCAATACAAAAAAAAAAAGAAAGAGAAAAAAGAAACAAAAAAGAAAAAGAAAAAAGAAACAAAAAAGAAAAAGAAAAAGTGCAATGAACGAAAAAGAAAGAAAGGATAACAGCAGCTGAGAAAGTCGCGATGCTTACGGAAAAGACATTCTTGGGTAATTCAATTATGATGGAACATTGTCGAATTTTGCTGATAGCAAAATCACTTATATTGAAAACTCTTACGTTTTTGTAGAACAGGGGAAAAAGTTGGGAGCAGTTGGTAAATAATGATAGCGAGGGTTAAAGAAACGTAAAGGTGTAGGCGAAAGAGATGAGGCAAGAGATGGATGAGGAACAGGAAGATGAGAAAAAAGTATTTGAAGTGAGGATATGAGGGGAAAAAAAAAGAATTTCGGAGTTAAAAATTGGAAAAGAAGAAGAGATTAAGAGGGCGAAAAGATGGAAGAAAAAATTGTGTGTTTAGAAGAAAAACGAAGAAAGAAACGAGAAATTGAATGAATGAGAAAATATTTAAAAAAAAAGGAATAAAAAAGAAGAGGTTGAAGAAAAAAAAGAGAGAAAAGAAAGGCAACGATAAGATAAAACGTGAGGTTTATAATTACGTAAACAGAAGAACGAAACGAAATATAAGAAAAAGAATAAAAGAATACAGGAAGGCATAAAAGAAAGAAAAGAAAGAAAAATGTAAGGAAGGAGAAAAGGAAAAAACGAAAAAAAGAAAAATGGAGAAGTAATAAAAATAAAAAGAAGGTAACAGAACGAAAGAAAGAAAGAAAGAAAGAAAGAAAGAACGAAAGAAAGAAAGAAAGAAAGAAAGAAAGAACGAAAGAAAGAAAGAAAGAAAGAAAGAACGAAAGAAAGAAAGAAAGAAAGAAAGAAAGAAAGAAAATAAAGAAGGTAGAAAAGAAATAAGGAAAGAAAAAATGTTAATGTTGGTTGGTTCATTATGTTTAGCGGCATATCAACCTCTACGGATTGTTTAATACCGAAATCTAAATATTTTTAACAGAATTTTATGGATCCAACTAAAATGTATTATTGGTCATTTTGCTATAAAATGTATCGCTGGTAATTCTACTATAAAATGAATTGCTGGTGATTTTGATTTAAAAATGTTAAAGGATTTTTTTTTATTTAGTAAAAGTAAAACCCTACGAAAAAAATAGTTCAAACAACATTTAATTTATAAAGTTCAGATAACATTTAATTTATAAGGGCACATAACGCGATGACACAAGCCGAGTTTAAAAAACAGACGATAAATCTAACACACATAAATGAAAGAATTACACAAATTAAGTGCTTTGTGTGTTAAATGATGGCCCATAACATGTATGTAAAAATAATCTGCGCAAATAAAAGATGCCTCTTTGACGATAAAAATTACAATGTTGCATTCGGTCCTCAGAAAAGGTAAACAACATAAGAATAAATGAAGAAAGTGGAAAAATACTACTCTGAATAATTTTCAAAGAATAATTTGGTACAATTTTCGAAAGCAAAGTTCGTGGTAACCGCAAAGAACAGAACAATCAGACCAGCCGAATAATTTTCCTTGATGTGGGAGCGACTTTGATGTTCCTCTCAATTCTCGTCTGGCGGTCGTCAAATTTCGTCTGTGTTGTTTTACTTCCTTGACCGAACCGACCTGGGTTCATGCAGCAGCTGTTCGTCGACTCCATGAATCCAATTCCTAGTTTTCCTTTTATTCACACAAATAGGCTCCAGATTTCCCTTCTCGGAATTTGGAGGGAAACCTTTTGATTGGTTCCGAATGAAAGACAAACGCAGCTGTTTTCGTACAAATCGAAATGTACCAAAAATATTTTTGAAATTTAAAAGTTTAAGCAAGAGCCCAGCACAACGTCTGTTTTATCTCAGTAAAGCAGACGATACATGCTCAAGCAGCTTAGATTTCTTATAATGTATTGTTGGTAATTTTGCTATAAATATGTATTGTTGGTAATTTTTAAATATAAAAATATATTGCTGGTATTTTTACTATAAAAATGTATTTTATACTTTCATAGTGTTTTGTTTTCGCTAACTGGGACCCTAACAGGTGCTACTACCCCGGGTCAGGGTGGACCTGGGAGCAATAACAATTAAGAGGTGGTTTCACGTTCCTCAAAACCGCCAAACTCTCGATCAGAGGCCTTGCTGCCGGATTAAGTTTATCGTCATACCCAGGACTAGCGAAAGAAAGAAAGATGTAGAAAAGGAGTGAAAAATGGAGAAAAGAACGAAAGAAAGAAAGAAGAAAAGGATTTTGGTAACTCTCAAGGAAAATAATATCAAGAACCGTAAGAATATTTCTCTTGAGTTCTTCATGTGTAACACGATTCTGTTCAATATATATATATAATTAAGTAATTCACTGAGTCTGAAAGAAACCTCAACAGAATGCAGAACGCACTGGACGGCCGTTTCGTCCTATATTTGGGACTCATCAGCAGTGCGCACCCACAACCGAGAATTGAAACCCTGACAGTTAGTTTATCAAGCAAACACCATACCAACTGTTCCAACGAGACTCGGCGACGAAGGGATAGCAAATCAGACTCAATATAGCGCCGCTCGCTCACATATTACGTGGTGGAACTCAACTGAAGTTCTCTGTAACCATAGGACTGTGCTCCCCCGGAGCCACGACTACTATCACCAAGCCGCTCAAACTGAAGCATTAGAAGCCGGTTCAAGCAATGATATACATATGATAAAAATTGTAAGGAGGATTTGATAATTATAATTAAGTAATTCATTGAGTCTGAAAGAAACCTCAACAGAATGCAGAAAGCACTGGACGGCCGTTTCGTTCTATATTTGGGACTCATCAGCAGTGCGCATCCACGGCCGTCCAGTACTTTCTGCATTCTGTTGAGGTTTCTTTCAGACTCAATGAATTACTTAATGATAATTATCAAATTCTCCTTACAATTTCTATCATATATATATATATATATATATATATATATATATATATATATATATATATGTGTGTGTGTGTGTGTGTGTGTGTGTGTGTGTATTTGTGTGTGTTGTGTATTTGTGTGTGTGTGTGTGTACATACAAAGTAAGAAATAAATAAATAAATAAAGGAAGATAGATGAGGCAACAACGTTCTCCAACATTTAACGTCTGCTTCAGTCAGTCAGTTATGTGCCATGCGTGATACACGCTTAGGCGATCATGTATCTTTCGATACATGACTGACGAGGCAGATTTTTCCCCACAGTAGCTTTCCATTTCTTTCTGCAGTAGATCAGTTGCCATCCAAGGCTATAGAACTCGGTCTGTCCTGCTATTTACCCATAGCTGGGGGTGAGAAGAACAGCATTCATACCTTTCCCAATGGTATTAGCACGTAAGTGAATTTCAGTCAGTTATGTGCCATGCGTGACACACGCTTAGATGATCATGTATTTGGTGGAGATCGGTCACGTTGGGATCACATGACAGTCGGTTAGTGACGTTACTTCATACAGTGACGAAAGCGCGACCGGGGTCCAAGGGGCTCAAGCTGAGATTAAATCTATCTCTCACAACAGTGCTGTTTCCTTTTGGGAATATATCTTTCCCAGATATAGAAAGAAACTCCAGCAATTTGTGAAAACCCAACCTTTCTGTTCGTGGAATATGTCCTCGCCTGGGACATAGATGTATTCGACCCCGTTGAATCTGGAGTCGTAAACATAGCTTCTCCAGACACAGGAATATCTTCAGATTATATGTCTTTCTTTTTGTTTCTTCTTAAACCATGCTCGTTGCATTGATATATATGATATATTATTCTCCACGAGGGACATGTGTATATATAGTTTGTGTATGTCTTGGCAGTATAAAAGTCTCTCTGAGAACAAAGCATGTTTGTCATTCTTTTTCCTTTTAGCCATTATATGTTATTATATGATGGATATAATAATGCCCATAATGGGTGAAATCCAAATGGAAGAATAAATTTTTCTTCCATAGTCTCTCCCGTTATAAGATAACTGTAAAATGTTCGGATGATTTAAGTTTTTTTTCTTTTCCGTTTCACTTTTTCCGGCTAATCGAAGTTTGGAAAATCGAAGAAAGGGATAGTCGAGGTACGAATTATCGAGACAGAGCTGTACTTCTAGTAATAAGGATAAAAAAATCATGATTTCAGATTAAACGAATTGGTCGCCATAATAGACATACTTTATGTTTTCCAAATTAAATTTCTGAATTCGAGAATTTTTCTAATAAAATCTCGTTCTCTATCTGCAATAAATAATTAAATAAGTAGAAAAAAAACCCAAGAAAAAACGCCAAATATTTAATCTGACCAATTGTCCTGAGGTAACAGCCTCCTGGTTAGTGTTCTGTCCGTTTTCGACCAATAACCACTGTGCCTGAAAGCAATCACCAGAGACGAAGCAATATTTTTTTTTCTTTCTCGAACTCACTGTCTGTATTTTCTTTGCAATGTTTTGTCGAGAAAGCCAGAATGGACAGAATTATGAAGAAATTGTGTGGCGGGAAAACGAAACAGAGAATAATAATAATAATAAAAACCAAAAAAGATAAAAAAAACCCTGAAGAACAACAATTAATATATAAAAGGAGGTGCTGAAAAGTTATCCATCCGACACAGTTCGCACAAACGCTATTTTATTTAGCAAATATCAGAAGATTGCTTTTTCGAAACGGTTCAAACCAAAGACTTTTCAGCAAACCTTCGTTAGTTGGTTGGTTGGTCAATTTTGTTTAGCAGCATATCAACACCTCTATGGGTTATTTAATGTCAAAACCTAAATGTTTTGAACAGAATTTTATGGTTTCAACTAAATATATATTGAGCGCAATTGTATGCCTTCAACTACAGATATTTTGTACACAATTGTACGCTTTCAAGGTCACCCTATGATTTATAGATGTACACGATCAGTTGTAGGTATTATATGTGTTATCATAAACTTATTTCTTTAAGGTACGACATTATCTTGACGGCCTCAGATAGGTTTCTCATGTTGATTTTCTTGTAGTATATATGTCTTTCAGTGGCTAAGTGAGTACATTCAGTTAAAATGTGTTTCACCGTGGGTTTAGTCCTGGGTATGATGATAAACTACTTCCGGTAGCAATTTGAACGCAATTGTATACCTTAGCTACAGATATGCATTGTTGGTCATTTTACTATAAATATGTATTGTTGGTAATTTTTTTTATATAAAAGTATATCGCTGGTATTTTTACTATAAAAGTGTATTTTTATACTTTCATAGTGTTTTGTTTTTGTTTGGAATTCACTGTTTTTTCATAGTTGGGACCATAACAGGTGCTACGACCCCGGTTCAGGATGAACCTGGGAGCAAAAGCAATTAAGAGGTGATTCCACGTTTCGCAAAACCTCTTATCTCACAATTATGGGCCTTGCTGCCGGATGTAGTTTATCATCGTACTCAGGACTTAGCAGCCTCTCGTAATGACCAAGATAGATAAGATAAAAAAATGGACAGCCAATGCATATATTGCGGATTTCAAAATCGGACAGTCAATTACATTAGTTAAGAAAGAAAACAAGAATAGGCCAGACTGGGAGGAAAAGGTGACTCCTTTGGAACTATTTTAACACTACAGGCCAATGATAGATTTACAGGCTAGAATCTATTCTAGAGAATGAAATGAACAGAATCCTCTGGTATTTTCAGATTTTAAAGATTCGCCCAATCCAGGCTAGAAGGTAGGATCTCTGTAAAGATAGATATATGTCTCCACCTCACCAGAAAGCTGTGACAAAACGGACCTACCACCAGTCACGATGAATGGATATCCCCTCGGTGAAGCTCCGTGCCTTGAGAAACCATTGGGCCTTAAAACTCACACCTGACCTCCCGGAACTCGTACATACGATCCATCGCCAAAGATGCAGGAAAAATGGTCGGCTTCCTGTACCGCGCCAGCAACTACGTGGCACTTCATATCCTCTAGTTTTACAAGAGCCAGATCAGGACGAGAATGGAGTAGTGTTGCCATATTCGGACAGGAGATGCACAGGCCTCCCTTTCCAGTCTTGATAGAGTCCAAAAGCGTCTCGAAGTCCTTGTAGGTGATAAATTATTTTTCGCCCTGCAACTTCTCTCTCACAGACGAGATGTCGAAAGTCTCTCACTGCTTTATTGCTACTTCAATAGAACTGGATTCCTTGGTTCCGCCAGTTCTAATCTTCACGGCTAGGACTCGCCATGACACTCACACTGTAACAAACACCTACATTCCTCCGTATTCCATCAGCGAGAAATAACCTCCACTTGAACAACTTATTTCCGCGAACCACTGCCCTGTGGTACCGACTCCCAAGAGAATGTTTCCCCGAGCACTACAATATTATCATGTTAGGGTTAATTGTTATCTTCCTTTCCTACCCGCATAAACTACGTCTTACTCTGCAACCCTCTACAACAAGTGGCACCCGGGTCTTGTACAGGATGTACCTCACAATAACATAAAAATGAGTATCGTACCAGATAAAATGTAAACGTCAAATGGGACCCTCACCCAGTTTTCCACTGACAGCACGCATGAAACGCAAAGTTGCTTCTCCATTCTCGTTCGTGTCAGTGTGCACGAAAAACCGGGAAAGATCCGTTGCACGCTCACAAGGAAAAGAAATGTGAATATGAACGCCACAACGATAAATGAAGACTTGAACCTTGTTTTCAATATATTTCGTTGTTTATTCATAATTTCACTTGCACTGTGAGTAGGTAAGTGGACAATTGGGGCCAACTCTAACCACTTTTTGACACTTCATATCAACACCGCATTTCCCTTCAACCAACTAAAACACTGACCCTCCTAGCATTCTTCGGCATAGCTCAACATTACAACGCACGCCTGGCAACTCTAACGGGCGGCATTGGCACTACAGTGACAGTCACTGCATCAATCCCAATTTTGATTGTTAATATAAGCCTGAGACCGGAAGTCTTCAACGACCGGTTTTGTTGTCCCTTGTTCTTAAAAGTTATTTGTTTATATAATATTTTATTATTACAGTTACTTGTTTATAGATTATATTGAAATTTTATTGGAAGATAATGACGTGGATTTCTGTTGACTCCTCCACGGTTTCGAATTCAAAGTTTTCCTTTTCTTAGACGAGCTTTTACTCTAAGCTAGAAAGTGCAATCTAAGTTGAGGTTCAGTTGTCATTATACAACGGCTCTATACCGCAATGGACTCTCAAAGATATAGATACGAGGTACTAAGTGAAAGTGAAGAAGGGGTGCCAAAATACTTTTATCATTTTATTAACGGTAACAATGCAAAAGACAATAAAACATGACACAAATATACCGTTGTAACCTAGGGAAGGTTACTGAATAGAATAATCACACGAAGGTTGGTAATGAACGATAATACTTAAGACAAGAACAGCGCATATAAGATTCGCCAGCGGCGCACAGAAGTAGCGAACTGCTAGAAGTGAGTCAAGTGGATTCCACAATAAATCTCCAACTACAGGATATCTACCAACCGCCCCACGTAGTCAGATGTGGCACAAGGCCAAATTTAATGTGGGGTGTCCGAACCTGTAGGCTCGTCCAAAAATTTCACGTAGACCCCGTATAAGACGGAGTCGGGTAGCTGTTTCCCGAAACGAGACTCTACGTCTGGGGATCCTCTCTGCCCGGAGAGTTTGTGCAGCACAGCTGGAGACGAATCTCTAGGATATCTACCAACCTCCCCACACGGTCAAGATGTGGCACAAGACCGAATTAAATGTGGGGTATCTGAGCCCGTAGGCTTGGCCAAAAGTTTCCGCGTAGACCCCGTATAAAACGTGGTCGTGTAGCTGTTTCCTGAGACGAGATTCTGCCCTTCGACATAGTCTCATTTTCCCGGAGGCAGAGAGCTTGACCAGCACAGCTGGAGACGAATCTCCAACTCTAGGATATCTACCAACCGCCCCACGCGGGCACCACCAATTGACTTGGGTTGTCTGATCGCCCGGTTAGGCGTTCTATCTAATTGTGTAAAAATGAAGGCAACAGAATTTAAATTGGTGTGGCCGATTCCACGATATACGTCGATATCCGTTGCCCTAGCCCCGCTGAAACCTAAATAATAATCCGCGTGTAATAACAATAACAGGCGAACATAAATTCTTTACTTTCTATTTCTTCGTTTTCATTCGAAAGGTTAACAATAAACACATATTTATTCTCTAAAGTAAGATTACAAAACAGCGCATGCATAATATAACAGGGATTCATAAGAATGAACAATGGAAAAGTAGACAATAAATAACTGTTATTTTGAATGCAGATATTCCTGTAATTCTACGAGCAAACACCTCAAACAGTTTTTCGTTGACTGGACGTTCTTTTTTTACAATAATGTTCTTCCTGTACAATGGCCAAGAGCCGCTCGAGATAAAGGCTGACAGTGTAAGAAGCACAGTTTATGTAGATATCTCTCTTTTTACATTGAGGTTCACCTTGTACAAGGCCCGAGGGCCACTGGAGGCAGAGGGCTACAGAGTAAGAGGTACATTTTATGCGGATATGTGAGGAAGATAACGGTTAACCCTAGACTTGAACAGGTTAAAATTTTAGTGATCGGGTAAGCGTCATCTTAGCAGTCGGTTCCCTAGAGCAGTGGTTCTCAGGTAGAGCTTTACAGAATAAGAGGTTCAGTTTAGGCGGATATGAGAGGAAGGTAATGGTTAACCCTAGACTTGAACAGGTTAAGATTATAATGATCGAGGAAACATCTTCTTGGGGTTTGGTTCCCAAAAAGTAGCCGTTCGTGGGAAGAAGTTGCTCGAGTGAAACTTACATCTCACCAATGGAATACGAACGGAATGAGGGTGGTTCGCTACAATGGGTGTGGCATGGGTGTGGCATGGCGGGTCTTAGCCGTGAAAGTTCGAATTAGTCGAACTAAGGAATGTAGTTCGTCTGAACACCTTCCATGGAAATAGCGATAGAATTGGAAGTGTCGCTATTTTCATATGGGGAAGGGGATTGTAGGGTGAAAAATAATTTGTTACCCACAAGGACGTGGCGACTCTTTTGGACTCTATCGAGAGTGGAAAGTGAAGATTGGGCAGCTCTTGCCCATATCTGGTCGTAGTAATTCATTTTCGGCCCGATCTTGCTCTTCTAAAGGCAGAGGAGAACAGATAGAGTCGGATACTTACTGGAGGGTTACGGAGAATCGACCCCTTTCCTGGTATCTTTATAGCGATGGATGGTATGTACTTAAGGTTTGGGTTGAACTCAAGTCTCAACAGGCACTCAAAGCACGAGGGCTCTCTTAGAGAACTCCCATTTATTGCGATAGGCGAAAATTCAAAGTCCGCACGGTGATGATGGAACGTATAATAAAGGAGAATAATTTAATATAGCTAAAGGATTATGAAGAAAAAAATCTGATAAATAATAAACATCCACATTGATTATTATAAATATAACGCATTCCAGAAATACGATATATATGGTAGGCTTAGTTGACAGTCAGAATTACCTCAAGTAAAAAGGAAAGAAGTATGGCGTGGCGGTACCTTTTCATTGACCCGTGAATTGACGAATCAGCAATTAGAGAGAACGCGAAATTTCCTGGGGGTGGGTGGGAAGAAGCTTCTTTCTCCCAAATTTTATGCAAATCAATAAAATGGCGATAATTATGAAATCAATGGTCCAGGATTCTAAAGGGGGAGGTGCTGAAAATAGTTCCTAAAAGGAATTTAACTCGGGTATAAATACGGAATTCGTAGCCTTGTTGGAGATAGGAAATAGCTAAATGTAACCGCCACTTCTACTTCAACAGTTTCTTTTATTGCTCTTCCCACCTGTGGAACTCCCTTCCGTTTACTTGCTTCCCTGAGAAATACAATCTTTAAAAATTTAAATGCAATGTCAATCCCTATTTTTGTTATCTTGAATCCCGTTCATCTTTTGTCCTTTCCTCAATCCACCCTATACACAGTCTTTTCTCCCACTTTCACTCTCTGTCATCCACCCCGCACACACGTACTAGTGGCATTTGCGCCTTGCTTGGGGTGAAATGATTTAATAAAAATGTTAAATAAGGAGTGACTGAAATTGAATTAAGAACCTGACTAGATGAGAGTATACAAGCGATTTTTATCGTCTTATAAAATCTAAAACTGTTTGACACTAACCCATTACACGTAAGGCATACCCGAAATAGTGGTTAGCCACCAGCTTGTTTAGCGACTAGGTCGTTGAAGCGAAATCCGGCCGTTAAGTGTACAGGGTGGTCCGAAAGTCTTGTCATCCATACTAAAAAGTAATGAGAACAGTAGAAGAACAGGTACTGTAATTCCCCATGTATAATACGCCTTCATCCATAATACGCACACCTAAAATTGTGCTGAAAGTGTGGGAAAATGATTCTACTCACGCATAATACGCACGCTTTGTTTGGTAATCTAACCCTATAAATTGTACCTCACTAATTTAATTCCGACCAGCGTTTCCTAATCTTATTTAAAAATGGTTTTAGGCACAATAATTGTTACATTCCGTGCGAATAGGAATATGGAATGGACAAGCACGGTGGCTAAATAGTAGCAGGTTTGTTGTAGAGACCAGTACAACAAGCAAGGAAGTGATAGTTATGCGCACGGTCGTCGCAAGTCAGTACAGTTGTGTGCTGCTAGCGGAAGGCCGCTAGTTCTCGCAGATTCCAGCTCGACGCTATTTAGCAACTGCCCCACGCAGTCACATGTGGCACAAGGCCAAATTTAATGTGGTGTTCCCAAGCCGGTAGGCTCGGCCAAAAATCCCCGTAGGCCCGACTTAAACGGGATCGGGTCTGTCTACCTCCCCGGATAAGACTCTGCCCGAAGACATAGCCTCATCCGGGTTCCTCTCTGCCCGAAAGCAGAGAGTTCGACCAGTTCAGCAGGAAATGATCCCAGCTCGACAGTATTTACTGCCCCCCACCACGAGGGATAGATGTGGCACAAGGCCGGGTTTAAAGTGGGGTATTCCCGAGTCCGTAGGCTTGGCCAAAAAATGCCCGTAGATCCCGTATAAACCTCCCCGAACGAGACTCTGCCCTTCGGCGGAGCCTCGTCCGGGTTCCTGACTGCCCGAAGGCAGAGAGTTCGACCAGTTCAGCCTGAAAAGATCCCAGCTCGACTCTGCTGTCCGCTGTCCTAACGGATACTTAGAGGTGATTACCAACTATAGTGCAGTCACTCATGGGGTTGGCAGGTTATTCTATTACATCAATAATATTATTCTAATTTAGTTTTATGATAATTCTTATTTTAGGGCAATTTTTAAAGATTTTTTGTAGCTGTGCATAATTCGCACCCCTGATTTTGCTTATTATTTTTTAGATAAAAATTATACAAGGGGAATTACAGGAATACAAAGCACATGTCCTGGATTCAGTTTATTCCCTTTCATTGAGGCTGTCACACATCGAGAAGGTCTGTATGAACGCCATCATTTTCGTGTAGGAGCCATGGGAAAATAGATAAGTATATTACGTAGGGATGACAAGACTTTCGGACCACCCTGTTTAGCTAAATCTGGTAAAACACCAGAGACGAGGTGTGCACTGAAAGAGGATCGAACTCACGATTACAAATGGGGTGATCTTTGTAACCATCGCACGTTACTGTCGGGCCTCCTGTCTACAAGGTGGCTGAGTTGTGGGGGGCTGGTAGCTGGTGGCGGTATTAACCTAGATATTCCAGGAAAATGTCAGCTGAAAGAAAGGTGAACGGAATTGATTTTACAATGTTGAGAAGCAAGATTAAAACGAGACATTTTTTTCTCCAGAAGAAGAGAAAGAAGAAGAAAACGTTTTCTTTGGCGAATTAAAATGGTAGGAATTCCCCGTGTTTCCATGACAACCGCAGATCAATACTAGCGACCGTTATCAGTCAGTCGTGTGGTACATCCGGGTATTCATTTGAAATCCAGCCCTTCTATTTATTGCTTGCCCCAAGGGATTATCGATTCTTCGCGACTTCAATTTGAAGAGTTACATTAAAAAGGGGAGCTAATTTTAATTTCCGCGCAAATATAAGGAAACCACTTCGTCAAACAACTCTGAAATCCAATTTAAGTATTTCCAAATATAATAGCCCTATTTATTTATTTTTTGTTTGCGTTCATATCACAAAAAAAAGAAAAGATTCAGTTGTTTAAAAAGTCTATCGGGTCACCTTCAATGAATTTTCCTCTTGTCTTAACTGTTCATTATAAGTTGTAACACTACTCACATTATTCTATATTGAATCCGTTGCTAGGTCTGCTGCTAAGAAAGTTGGTTCACTGTGTCGTGCTAGGAAATTTTTCCCTTCAGAATCTTACATATCTATAAGCTGCCACATATGGCCCGGTGCACCTGTTATATATTTAGAGATTTTTGACAAAATCCAAAGAAGAATCAGCAATATTATTGGTCTTGACTTGGCGTCTCGGCTTCAGTCACTTGCCCACCGCTTTAAGGTTGCCTCCCTGTGTCTTTTCTATAAATACTTTCATGGTAATTGTTCGGATTAGCTCTAGGATATTCATAGAGACAAAGAGGTATTATGGTAATTGTAGTAAGAAAGGTAAGTAAGAATGCGTTATTTTGGTGCTAGGAATATTGTGGTATGTTTAGGTCAGTGTTTGTGGCTAGCTAAGTTTAATATTAAGGCAGAAGAAGACCGTCCTTTTCCCCAATCCACATTTTTGACCTTGTGACACATTTTCTGTTTTTTTTTTAATATGGAAATGAGTATCGCTTTTCGCTTTGCCACTTAGACTTTTAGGTTTAAGCGCAGTACTAGACTGGCGTCTAAATCTCATCAATTTACATTTGAGTTAGCTAGATATAACCGTGAATTCTTTGCCAACAGTTTCTTTTCTCACACTCCTCGCTTGTGGAACTCCCTTCCATCTTCATGGTTTCTAGTCAACTATAATCTGCAGAAATTTAAATGCAATGTTAATCTCTATTTACTGCCTTTCTGATTACTTTTCTGCTGTTCTCGCTCCTTAATACTGCTTCTGTTTTCTAATTCTTTTAAGCTCAGTAAACCCTTGTGTCTTAGTGACTTTATTGCCTTGAACGGGGTGAAATGATAAAAAAATTCCTTCCCTAATACATTCCTTTCCTTTTAAATGAAAATTAACCCAATAACTACGGAAGACGGGAAATTCTATTTCGAGGCTTCAGCTGCGAATGACTGGAAACTTTTTTTTTTTTAACATATTTTTAATCAGATCTTTTTTCCATTATCATTCCTCCATATTGAGATTCTATTCCTCCTGTAGATGGTCCTGGGTGTGACGATAAACTAAATCCGACAGCAAAGCCTCAGCTCGAGTGAGTGGACGTTTTGCCACCTCTTAATTGTTGTTTTTCCCAGGTCCACCCTGTTAGGGTCCCAGCTATGGGAAAATAGTTAATCCTCAAACTGGCATCAAAACAATATGAAAGAATAAAAACAGATTTTTATAGTAAAATACCAGCAATAGATTTTCGAAAAACAAATACCAGCAATAGATTCAAAAATATATTACCAGCAAATACCGTCTATAGTCTCGTCTTAGCCGGCCTTTGAAGACCTAATTTTGAAGCTAAATTGACTTCAGTAAATGGATAAAACGTTTAGTCAACGGCGTAACCAGGGCCAGCGGTGCATATACTAATTTTATATCTCGTGTATGATGCGACCCCCTTAAAATTAGCTTCAAAATTAGGTCTTCAAATGTCGCAGGATACGCATGTATATACGTTATATATAACAAACCAACCTATAAGAATATTTTTTGGAAGTTACTTAAATCCTGTCTAGCATATAGAAATGGATACCTTATACATTGGTCAAGAAATGGGGGATGAATTTAATACTAAAGAACAATACAAAACTGATCCCTCATTTTTTGACATCCTTTCATTTGATTACCTGTAGGGATGTTTTGGAATTTCATGTATGAATCTGCTATGGGCTCCATACTACTATTGCGAAGCTTGGTCTTGGCTCACATCAGGAGTCTATTTGTTTTTTGATAGGCGTTTTATTTTCATTTTTTATAGCGGAAGTTATGAGTGGAGCCTCTCTTATTTTGGTAGGTTTCTAGTCTCAATAACTAGACTCATAGACCAGCAAACTTACACCATTTTATAACCGTATTCAGTCTTTTCTTCTTTCTCTTTTTTATTTGAGGGTTACCTCCTCATGAGTTAAGAGAGAAGTGAATATATATATATATATATATATATATATATATATATATATATATATATATATATATATATATATATATATATATATATATATATAGACAGAGAGAGGGAGAGAGAAACAGAGAGATGGGTTTTGGTTATATATTTTGTTTTATTTTATTTTTATCTAGGCTCACCACAATTGCACTACTGGCTTCCCGTATGTTTTTAGGTTTTATTTTTACTTTTTCGCTCGTTTTTCAGATAGGGGTGGAATTACATTGTTTTTATTTTGTCCTTTGACCTCACAGGCTACCGTACGTAAATAAAACGTTATTTTCATGCTATTTTAAATAAAAGACGAGCATTACGTTTAGAAAATTTTGTTGTTTTTTTACTGTTAAATTTGTTAACAGATTTCGAAATACATTTCTAGGATAAATATTGGATTTTAAAGAGAATTTTAAATTTGTTGTTTCCATTTTACGCATATAATGGCGATTCGGTGAGTGGCGAAAAAACATGCCAATGTTTTAAAAATGACTAAAACGTTTGTTTATACACGGAAATTAATTTTTCTTTTAATTCGGATTAGCTTCAAGCCCTTATATTTAAAATAGAAACGAAATTTAAGTTGAAATTTAAATTGTCTAAAATTTGTTTTTTTTCGGGTTTTTAGAATGTTCATGGTAATGAGAAATTGATGGAAATTGATGGAAAGACTTCACTATCTATCTATCTATCTATCTATCTATCTATCTATCTATCTATCTCATTGTGTTCCTTATCTATCTATCTATCTATCTATCTATCTATCTATCTATCTATCTATCTATCTATCTACCTATCTATCTCATTGTGTTCCTTATCTATCTATCTATCTATCTATCTATCTATCTATCTATCTATCTATCTATCTATCTATCTATCTCATTGTGTTCCTTATCTATCTATCTATCTATCTATCTATCTATCTATCTATCTCATTGTGTTCCTTATCTATCTATCTATCTATCTATCTATCTATCTATCTATCTATCTATCTATCTATCTATCTATCTCATTGTGTTCCTTATCTATCTATCTATCTATCTATCTATCTATCTATCTATCTATCTATCTATCTATCTATCTCATTGTGTTCCTTATCTATCTATCTATCTATCTATCTATCTATCTATCTATCTATCTATCTATCTATCTATCTCATTGTGTTCCTTATCTATCTATCTATCTATCTATCTATCTATCTATCTATCTATCTATCTATCTATCTATCTAACTATCTATCTCATTGTGTTCCTTATCTATCTATCTATCTATCTATCTATCTATCTATCTATCTATCTATCTATCTATCTATCTATCTATCTCATTGTGTTCCTTATCTATCTATCTATCTATCTATCTATCTATCTATCTATCTATCTATCTATCTATCTATCTATCTCATTGTGTTCCTTATCTATCTATCTATCTATCTATCTATCTATCTATCTATCTATCTCATTGTGTTCCTTATCTATCTATCTATCTATCTATCTATCTATCTATCTATCTATCTATCTATCTATCTATCTATCTATCTATCTATCTCATTGTGTTCCTTATCTATCTATCTATCTCATTGTGTTCCTTATCTATCTATCTATCTATCTATCTATCTATCTATCTATCTATCTATCTATCTATCTATCTATCTATCTATCTATCTATCTATCTATCTATCTATCTCATTGTGTTCCTTATCTATCTATCTATCTTATTGTGTTCCTTATCTATCTATCTATCTATCTATCTATCTATCTATCTATCTATCTATCTATCTATCTATCTATCTATCTATCTCATTGTGTTCCTTATCTATCTATCTATCTATCTATCTATCTATCTATCTATCTCATTGTGTTCCTTATCTATCTATCTATCTATCTATCTATCTATCTATCTATCTCATTGTGTTCCTTATCTATCTATCTATCTATCTATCTATCTATCTATCTATCTATCTATCTATCTCATTGTGTTCCTTATCTATCTATCTATCTATCTATCTATCTATCTATCTATCTATCTATCTCATTGTGTTCCTTATCTATCTATCTATCTATCTATCAATCTATCTATCTATCTATCTCATTGTGTTCCTTATCTATCTCATTGTGTTCCTTATCTATCTATCTATCTATCTATCTATCTATCTATCTATCTATCTATCTATCTCATTGTGTTCCTTATCTATCTATCTATCTATCTATCTATCTATCTATCTATCTATCTATCTATCTATCTATCTATCTATCTCATTGTGTTCCTTATCTATCTATCTATCTATCTATCTATCTATCTCATTGTGTTCCTTATCTATCTCATTGTGTTCCTTATCTATCTATCTATCTATCTATCTATCTATCTATCTATCTATCTATCTATCTATCTATCTATCTATCTCATTGTGTTCCTTATCTATCTATCTATCTATCTATCTATCTATCTATCTATCTAACTATCTATCTCATTGTGTTCCTTATCTATCTATCTATCTATCTATCTATCTATCTATCTATCTATCTATCTATCTATCTACCTATCTATCTCATTGTGTTCCTTATCTATCTATCTATCTATCTATCTATCTATCTATCTATCTATCTATCTATCTATCTATCTCATTGTGTTCCTTATCTATCTATCTATCTATCTATCTATCTATCTATCTCATTGTGTTCCTTATCTATCTATCTATCTATCTATCTATCTATCTATCTATCTATCTATCTATCTATCTATCTATCTATCTATCTCATTGTGTTCCTTATCTATCTATCTATCTCATTGTGTTCCTTATCTATCTATCTATCTATCTATCTATCTATCTATCTATCTATCTATCTATCTATCTATCTCATTGTGTTCCTTATCTATCTATCTATCTTATTGTGTTCCTTATCTATCTATCTATCTATCTATCTATCTATCTATCTATCTATCTATCTCATTGTGTTCCTTATCTATCTATCTATCTATCTATCTATCTATCTATCTATCTATCTATCTATCTATCTATCTATCTCATTGTGTTCCTTATCTATCTATCTATCTATCTATCTATCTATCTATCTATCTATCTATCTCATTGTGTTCCTTATCTATCTATCTATCTATCTATCTATCTATCTATCTATCTATCTATCTATCTATCTATCTATCTCATTTTGTTCCTTATCTATCTATCTATCTATCTATCTATCTATCTATCTATCTATCTATCTATCTATCTCATTGTGTTCCTTATCTATCTATCTATCTATCAATCTATCTATCTATCTATCTCATTGTGTTCCTTATCTATCTCATTGTGTTCCTTATCTATCTATCTATCTATCTATCTATCTATCTATCTATCTATCTATCTATCTATCTAACTATCTATCTCATTGTGTTCCTTATCTATCTATCTATCTATCTATCTATCTATCTATCTATCTATCTATCTATCTATCTATCTATCTCATTGTGTTCCTTATCTATCTATCTATCTATCTATCTATCTATCTATCTATCTATCTCATTGTGTTCCTTATCTATCTATCTATCTATCTATCTATCTATCTATCTATCTATCTATCTATCTATCTCATTGTGTTCCTTATCTATTTATCATAGTTCGTCAGTTATTATATGTATCTTGAATTAGTTCTTGTCTAAATCCAACGGCTACACCTACTATGGTTCCTTCCATCTCGAAATCCCCTTTCATATTACAACGAATGCATTAACACCGAAAATCCCTGCCTTGACGCCGATGCAATAAGCCATCTATTACAGCCTCGTGACTTAATTTTCCACCTTGGCCTTTCCAATCCGCACACAATTTAAAAAGAAAGCCTACAAATCCACATGAAAGGCAACGATACCGATCTGTGGCATAATTATCTCCCTTGTTATTTTGTGTGCCACACGTTTAATTTACCAGCCAGCTCACTTTTGATTAACTCATCTGACAAGATGGAGGAGCAAGCGGCGTTTGACAGTTATGCAACAAGCCAAATCAATGACCTCTTCTTGTGTTATCTTGTACAAGGGAAAATTGCAGCTTCTTTCTTTCTTTATTTGATAAACTTTCTTTTTTCTTTGATAATCTTTCTTTCTTCCTTTCATTCTTTCTTCCTTTCTTGCTTTCTTTGAATTTTTTCTTTGAATTCTTTCCTTTTTTGACATCGTATTTCTTGCTTCACTTCCCTTCCTTCCTTTAGTCCTTATGTTTGTTTGTTTCTTTCTTTCTTTGTCTTTTTTATCAATTTTTCCGTCTTACTTCCTTCCTTTCATGTCTTTCCGTCTTTTTACTCCTCCTTTTATTTCTTTTGTTTGTTTGTTTCTTTCTGCAAATAATTGCTTTTTGTCAATTCCACTTTCCCCATTACCATTCTTTCTTTCTTTCTTTCTTTCATTCTTTCTTTCTTTCTTTCTTAGTCAATGCTTCTTTTTCCTATTTCTTTCCTTTCCTTATTTTTTCTTTCTTTAACGGATTCACTCTTACTTTTTTACTTCTCTTCCCTTTCTTTGTTTCTTTCTTTGTTTCTTTCTTTGTTTCTTTCTTTGTTTCTTTATTTGTTTGTTTGTTTGTTTGTTTCTTTCTTTCTTTCTCAACGTTTAAAAATTTATCTTTCATATTTCTCGACAAAATACTCAACTCAACTTTTATCTACTTTTTCTTCCAACTTTCTTCTCAAATTCCTAGCAACAACTTTGCATTTTTATGTCATCCAAATCAAACTGAATTCCGTGTGGCAAATGGAAACATTATGCATCGCTTTAAAACTTGACATTGTCATTTTTTAAGCAACTATGAAATACACAAAAGAAGCTTTCATTGATAAGCAACAAAAAGAAAAAAAAAAAAGAAAAAAGAAAAAACAAAAGGAAAAAATATAATGGCTGACGTTTGTTCGATTCCGGATTAGCGGAAAAATCGAAGAGAGATCAATATTCAATCGGTAGAACCGTGTTGGAGATGTTCGTTAACATTAATGTAAGAGACGAAAATGTTTATTTCAACCTTCGGGAGTCGATACATATTGATTCTTATTTTTTGTTACTATCTATCTATCTATCTATCTATCTATCTATCTATCTATCTATCTATCTAAGCGTGTTCATTATCTATCTATCTATCTATCTATCTATCTATCTATCTATCTATCTATCTATCTATCTCAGTGTGTTCACTATCTATCTATCTATCTATCTATCTATCTATCTATCTTCAGATGATCTTCTTTTTATCAATTCTTTACTTTTTTCCCACCTTTTTTCTTTCTCACACTATCTATCGACACATTGATTCTTAATTTTTTTTTGCAATAAGGTTCAGCTTGTAAAATGCCCGGGAGCCACTCGAGGTAGATGATTACGATAAGGGGTAGTTTATATGATCAGTAGGGTAAGATAACGGTTAACCCTAGACTTGAACAAACTAAGATAATAACGTGTCAGGAATATATATATATATTTGGAAGAGTTTTAAAATCGATAAATATGTTTACAAATTTCTTAAAATGAAGAAAATGTCCCCTTTTAAGAAAATTTTAAGAAATCGAAATTAAATTTGACATTCCAATCGATATAATTTCTATCTGACATACACCAGAATATTTTACGTCTTGGAAATATTAAATTTAATCCTTTAGCTTTCAATTAAAGCTAAAATGAAATCTTTAAGAAAGCTTTTTCATTTTTTAAAATTCATTTTAAACGATAGGTATCGAAAATTTATGCCGGAAAAATGGAGGTACCTCCTTTCAATGCATTCATTTTCTCTCGGACTTCTACACACATTCCACAAACACACATTTTCTAATTCAAACGTTTTCTAGGTAATTAGTCTTTAATTCTTTGAGCCCTGACCACCGCGTTACCGGTGGTAGAGAAAAATGACGTAATGCCCAGCCACCGGTTGAACGGTGGGTAAACACTTGTAACTATTTTTATATCTACCGTGAAACATTACATAACAATTATTTGCGAATTTTGACTCAGGAGCTCAGCCAGAAGCGTTAAAATTGTTCAGGAACGCCGGGCTCAAAGAGTTAAACGCTTTCTTCTTTTATTTTCATTGTATACTTTTGTTAATACATACATCGTCGTTTGTTTTATATACTGTTTTGTGTTACTCGTTTTATTACTCTGACTCACATTCGAGTCCGCAATAAAAATACACCAGGAGACACGTGTTTTCTACAGAAACGCGACTACCACTCCCGCAACAGCATTCCACTTAAGTATTTTTAGAAGCCGCGTTAATTCAAGAAGTTAGCGATCATAACTCTGATAGAACCGTCCATATTTTCTACTCACACCCATGATAAAATACACTATTCCATCAGAATCAGTTTTAACACCTCACATTGAAAATCTCGACTTTTTATTGGTCGAGACGACACCAAAACGTTTAACAATTGTCGAAAACCTTTTTTGCGCCAAATTCGCTGGAGCCTACTTTGGATTCCAAAAACAAATAAAAAGGACCATTTGGACCCAATTCACCAGTCAGTCACTTAGCTTCTGAGAGATGCCACCCGAATCTACGCGTGTCACTATTTTGACTTAAGAAACTTTTCGCGCGTCAACTGCTGACTCAAACACCAACATTATTCTCTCAAAATTCACTTACAACTTTCTAAGAAAAGTGTTCTTACACACTACTAAAATAGAAATTGTATTTAACAAATGATAAATTCAGAACAATCAAAGGCAAACAACTCTAGAAAATTAAGATATGTATACTCTACTTTAATCACGCACACAAACTACACAAATTTCTGCATAAGTAATATTTTCCATTTTACTCTATTTGACCAGTTCTTTAACACATGAACACTTTTGAACTGTAAATCAATAAGACACCCAATTTATACATGGTCAATTCTTGCATTATCAAACCACAAGTTTTCTAATTGTATATTAATTGTACACAAATGTCTGTTGTTTTTATTGAAACCTAAATTACCGTTGTTTTCTTATTCAATTGCCTTGTGATTGATTCATTTTGAATGCCTATATTCTATATTGTTGTGGATTAATATGGTGAACATGCCCGTAAACTAACCATCTTAATATTAAAACCTTCTGATAACAAATTCAAACTCATAGCAATCCCAACAACTCTCCATAGCTTCCTTTTTTTATTATCTGTGCATTGCCATACATACATGGGAAAATAGAAGAGTGGTTTCCAGTTGCCTTTTCCACGGTTAGGGATTAAGAGTAGTGTAGAGGACCGTGTGTGTATTAAACGTGTTGTTGTATTAGAAACACGTCTGTAACTCTGGGTATTAAAAGGTCCAACTACAAGAAAATGGCCGGACTCAAGTTAAATCCAACTGAAGAAAAATAAGACCTATATATATATATATATATATATATATATATATATATATATATATATATATATATATATACTCATAATTAAGTAATTCATCGAGTTTTAGAAGAAATTTCAACAGAATGCAGAAAGCACTGGACGGCCGTTTCGTCCTATATTTGGGACTCATCAGCAGTGCGTATCCACTACCAGGAATTGAAACCCGGACAGTTACGTTATAAGCAAACATCATACCAACTGTGCCACAGGCCCCGGGGACGAAGAGGTAACGAATTAAACTCGACATAGCGCCGCTCATTCACATATTCCGTGGTGGAACTCATCCAAGTTCCTTTAACCAAGGATTGTGCCCCCGAGAGCCACAACTACTATCACCAAGCCGCTCCATCCAGAGCATGAGAAGCCGGTTCAAGCAAGGATATACAAGAAATTATTAGGAGGATTTGAGATAATATATATATATATATATATATATATATATATATATATATATATATATATATATATATAAACAAGTATATGTATTAAACAAAATAATTTTACAATGGACACAGACAATGACATCAGCGTGTGTGTGTGAACATTTGTGTCTATTCTTTGGTGTATGTTCGTACGTACGCGTATTTGTGTATAATGTTAACGGCGTCTTCCACAAATGGGAAGACGCAGATTTTCTAAGAGAGCTTACATTGTAGTGGCTGAAGTGGGATGCGGCACGAGGCCTGAAGGAAAAAGAGGACGAGGCGAGAAGTCGCCCAGTATTTATAGTATAGGGAGAATGACCCCTAGTGACAATTAGGGAATTAAGGGGGAGCTAACTCCGACAGTAGTCTTTCTCCAGCCAGGTCGTAAGCGATGATGGCCCTCCACATATTCTTTTTCTTTATTATCTGTGAATTGCCATGATTAAACCATTATTAGTATTGGTTATCGGACACACAGAGTTTACCGGCTATTTAGTGTTAGCCTTCCAGTAGTATACCGAGTACTAATATTAGTATTAGCGTAGCCATTGATACACTAACACTGAATGCGAATATAGAAAGACGAGATACGCGAGCGTAACAAACAAGACATTTACTAAGGCAATCAACTTACATACATATATTAAGAAAGATTTACATATGTTCCAAAACAAATGATTGTTCATATTGTCCCAAAGGAACGAGGAGGTTTACAGAACGAGAACAAAGAAATAACATACCAACTTTATGACCTTTGATCGTCCGCAGATAAGTGAATAGAAATTACTTTTTTTCTTTCGCTAGGCCGTGCACATGTTGACCAGTTTCCACGTGTGTGGATGCCCTGGTGATCAGGAAGGTAAAGAGGCCGTTCCTAAAAAAAAACGGAAGCAAAAACTAAAAGGAACAGAAGAGTTCTCTTCTCTAAAGGGGCCGAAGTCCCATGTGCTCAACCCAAGGGAAAACAACTATGGTCTCCCTACACCATTAATCGCTAGATCACCCATAGTAAATTTGTACCCAGTTTCTCACAATGTTTCACCGTTCTTGGCTGTTCTATTATCAACGTGGGATATTTAATAACAAGATTATGGAAACATAATTCGAAGCAAAAAGAATCTAAATAAAATTGTCTAGATTATATACCCAAAACTTATATTAAAACAAAAACATTTAAATTTAAAATTCTTTATCTCTTTTTCGTTCGTGATCATGTGTAGTCGCAAACTTAAGTTCATAAGTCCTAAAGGGCGAAACGAGTCAAACGAAAAGATTTTTCACTTTGTCATATTTCTTTCCCCTAATATATAAATGACACTATGAGTAACAGATTTTCCAAACCTTCCTTCCTCATTACGTGACCCAGACATTTTAACTGCCTCTTCTTGATGTTAAATATAAGTTTCATTTTTGGTTACATTTTCTCTAAATTTTCGTCGTTGCTCACATGTTTTTAACATTATAAAAGCTTAGCGAACCCATTGTTGGATTATCCGAAAATAATCTTTTATATTAATAGCCGGTACATAATAGCTAAAAATATAATTAATACCATTGCTGTAAATTGTGAAGGGTCTGGAAGAGGATTTTCTGCGATGAATATAATTTATTCAGACAAGAGAAATCGTTTTGAAGTTAAAAATGTGGCAAATTTTCTAGTCATAAATTTGATAGGTCTTCCATTCGATCTTTGGGACTGCAGTGATTCAGTTCGAATGTGGCCATGAACCATAACACAGCTGATGACATAAGAGTCAAAAAGTATCAAACTTCTGAACAGAAATATGATGAGAAGAGAATTTCAATCGGGAAATATCTTATTAAATAATTGTTTTTTTATTAAATTTTCAAAATGGTTTAATTCATTTTGATACTATAAAGTGACTTGAATCCATTCTCAGTATGAAAAGAAAAAAAAACAGAATAGGTTCGTAAAGATTACCTGCCTTTATAGATGCCATTATATATATATATATATATATATATATATATATATATATATATATGTGTGTGTGTGTGTGTGTGTGTGTGTGTGTGTTTACGAGGATGCATCAATATTCGTTGCTAACTAATGCCTAATTATATCTGAAATTTTTATTATAAAATATTCGGCACCTGTGATTAATATTTAACTCGGAATAAAATGCATTTTCCTTAAAGCAAATTAAGTTGACAAATAAATTTTGTTTTCATATGAATTATATATATTCATGATTATGTTATAGACATTTCGCTATATTAGTTGTAAAAAAATTGTTTAAAAAAATGGTGCATGGGAGACAACTCTTGTATAAACAAGGGAGATAATAAAATTGTTTTCAAAGGGCCACAACTTATAAATATCTATATATGTTTTTCATGACACATAATATATATATTTTTTTCGTCAATTAAACTGGGCAAATTCTTGATTTCACAAAGTCATTTGCGTATGATAAAAAAAAAGACTGTGTAGTAATTGTTCTTGCAGGATGATAATAAATGAGAAGAAGCGTAATAAGGACACACGGATTTGTTTTTCCCCGATCGAATTTCACAAGAATTGTACAGATTTTTAGCCCTTGATTTCGGAATATACAGCAACGTATTCATGGAAGAGTTGTTTTATCAGTCGCTCACTCACACACTCTATTCTCTGTCAGTGACATTTTTGACGTGTTGGTAGCAGTTAATTTAGTGGCATTCCGCTACTACTTTTTCATCAATGTCGATTTTCGTGCAAAAAGTGGATCACAGCTTCATACATTTTTTCTGAAAACCTTAGCTTCTCATTGGACAATAAACATTAAAATTATCTCGCTTATCTTCACGTACATTTGTTCTCAACGAGCGAAACAAAACATATCAGGTTCCAGACTGAGTTTTGTAAAGCGCTCCCTGAGTGGTTAACAAATATTAAAAAAACAATTTACCTGCTCGCCACTACGTCCGAATAGCATCAACCTAGTTTTTGACCTGGCGAAAAAACAATGCTTTCAGAATCCTGTCACGTGATAAAAAAACATATAAATTGAATGTACGAGCGAACCCAGGCAGTGAGAATTTATGACGACTAGCATTTGCTAAACTAGTTCACGACGCTTGTAACTTTACTGCAGCGAAGTACAAAGTTAGAATCTTAAATTCTTTAACATGAAATAACTTCACTGTAATTCAAGCTAAATTTTCAACTCACTCACCAAATTCTTCTGCAACTTACTAAAAACTATTCAATGACGCTATTGAATCTTCTTACGAAACTTAAATTACAAACATTACGAACAATACATTCCACTACGAGCAACGAAAACAAATTGAACATTATGGAACATTCACTTCTCCAACTTCTTTAAAGCTAAAAGTTTATCAACATATTTTCAGCTTTACAGGATTCTTTAAACTCTCTTTCAGTGAACATCTTGAACCACAAGTTATTTCAATTTTTGTGAGCTCAGGTAAAAAAGTGTTTAGTAGTAAAATCTTTAACCCAGTCAAAGGGAAGTAACTCATATTAATAATTCATGTAAAAAAACTGTTGACGATTATATTAAATATTGTACTTATTATGAAAGATTATTTTCTTGTGTTTTTTCTCTTGTTTGCTTAAACATTCGTAAAGTATAAAAATGTGCGGGTTGATTTACGCCGTCAATACCGCTACAATCTAGTGGCATTCGCAATATTCTAAAACAGACTGAGATAGATATACTTGTTGCGGGCAGATGAAGATGTCGCCGCCGCAAGCTTTTTAGAGAAAGGTGTGAACAGCCAAGACAATGAAGGGACAAAGGCAGAGGTTTAAAATACAATAAACGTCGATTTTATTTATCCAAAATGTACAAGAGTGTACTGTTTGGAGAAATATGTTTGAATCGGTGTCGGATCCGGTATGACTGGTTTCCTTCAGGGGAAGTTGTTTTGGTCGTGTCGGCGAAACGAGGGTAGAGTTGATCGGCGGCGGTAACTGGTCGACT
>OZ038511.1:85327470-85344970 GCA_964036315.1 Acanthosepion esculentum | reverse complement strand
TCGAATTGGTTCATCTGGGTTTAAATTTGTGCTTAACGCGACGAAGCATTTTCAACCAAGGCATAGATGTCAGTTTTCTATGCCGTACAGGAAAGATGTGCTTTTGACACATCGTGGAAACGACAATGCTGATCCGAATACAACACAAGATAATCGAGTTGATTAGGTGCTCGATCGAATGTCGAAGTCTGCGATTGATTTGCATTATTAGATGGAATGGTTCATCAGTACAGGGAGAATCGGCAAAAAAAAAGATTGGTTGCTAACCTGTTGGCTGCGGTCGGGTGGAAGCCGTTACTTAATTTGGAAGCTATTTTCTTTTCTTTTGTCTAAAGGCGACATATTTGTAAATGTTGGCTGGAAAGATCGGTTGGTGGCGGGAAAGATCGGTTGATGGCGGGAAAGTTAAGTTTATGGTAGTATGGGGAATTATCCAAATGTTATTGAAAGAAAAAAATCAAATCACAAGTAAAAGAATATATATATATATATATATATATATATATATATATATATATATATGTATATATATATATCAGCAGGATTACCATCAGTATATATATTTTTTGAGTGTTGGACTACTCGTAATTTTAGTCGGCTAGTTTTAGTAAAAAAAATACAGAATTACGAAGAGACAGACAGGGGTGTAGCCTCTTCTCAAGTGGAGAAGTGGTACAGCAGAGTGACCCTCTTTCCAACGTCTCGAGCTTAGGAAATATGACCGTATTTCAATTTTCAATGAATTTGCTCATTTCATCATATCTATCTATCTATCTATCTATCTATCTATCTATCTATCTATCTATCTATCTATCTAATTTACTCGTTTCATATCTAGATAGATAGGAAACGTGTCAGTTAGATAAATTTGTTACTCGTTCTCCCCCCTCTCTCTATATATATATATTACATGAATCATTCATACAAAAAACAGATTAGTGAAGTTAATGATATAAATGACGAGAATATATCTTCGCAAACAAATTTATTAAAATTACATGAACCTCCAGATGAATGTTATGATCCCTATTTTTAATAAATTCAAGTTGTATAAGGTCTTTTTTGCTAGTACTTTCATCTGTTTATACAGACATCATCAGGCATGGAAATTGATTTGCTTTTTTTAGTACATTCAGGTAATAACGGGGCACGAAAAATTAGATGTGAATCGGAATAGGTTTTTTTTTTAGAAATGTGTTATTGTTAACGGTAAGAAATTTCTTACCGTTAACAATAACACATTTCTAAAAAAAACAATTTTTTGTATGAATGATTCATGTAATATAAATTGAACTGCACCACATATTTGATATATATATATATATATATATATATATATATATATATATATATATATATATATATATATATAGTACCAAATTAAATATTCAACTTATCTTCTCGATTTGGTGTTTCACATGTATATGTATATCTCTTTTTCTATATATACAGGTTGCAATGGATAAATTGATGTCTAAGTAACGCCAAAATGAAAATAAAACTGACATCTCACTTTAACAGATATATTTACCAAAATTACACAAAAATATCTTGAAATATTAAACAGTAAATTTATTCAGTCAAACCGCCATTGCCTTCAACCACAGCCTCCAGAAGATTTCGGAATCACCTGCAACTCTTCTGGATGGTCTCCTCTAAAATGATGAATACTGCCATAATCCTTGCCTTCCGTTCATCTTTGGTGTTGCAAAGAGTTTTGTCGGTCTTTTGCTCAACTGCGCTCCACACATAACAATCAAGGGGGTTGCAGTCTGGGGAGTTAGGTGGCCAGATGTAGGGGGTGATGTGGTTGCAGAAATTGTCTGACGGACAAGACTGTTCTTCTGCTTGTGTGGCATGGTGCAGAGTCCTGTTGCCAGATATAGGATCTTCCAGCAGCCACCATCTTGACCCAGGGCAGCACTACCTCCTCAAGGCACATGATGTAGTCCTGCGTGTAGAGTCTGAGGCCACGACCAACAAATTCGGAGTTCTTTTCTTATCAGAACGATCAGAGTGAGTTTTCCGAGCTGCGGTACTTTAGTAATCAAGATTAGACACATCGAACTCTTCCCAAAGCTTCTGCACTGTCCTCAGATTGACAACTAAATGCCCTGAAATATTCATATTGGGTCTTCCTGGTGCGAATGCCAAGCAGTACTGCATGCCGTTGCCAAATTTCTGGCGGAGTGAATTACTTCATGCTACTGTTTTTCTCACTGATCCTACTATAGTGTCCAGTCGATAAAATAAAAAACAAACAACGCGCATGCGTGAAATTAAAAATATAAAATGGCGACAATTTACCCATCGCACATTGTAGGTATGCTGAAAATATAGTTTTAAGGTAGGCAATATATGTGGGTAAAACTGCTTAACAACATGTAAATATAAAACAGAAGTCAACGCTGATTGGCGACAGTCTATTTCATGTTTGAACGTACTCTGATATATATATATATATATATATATATATATCGCTGGAGACGTGATTTACACCGAGGGCTGGAGCGACGAGAGAAGAAACGAAGGCTTGCAGCCGGAGAGAAGCGTGCTCAACGGAAAGAAGACAACACGACGACATCGGTGGCGAACGGCTTCACATGAATTCGTTTCAATGGAGACTTTCACTGCCCTATGGGTCTGTACAGCCATAACAGACGCTGCGCCGCCATCTATACTTGAGGCATAATTCTTTGGATACAGATTCAAGATTTTTCAAGACTGACGGTGCTACACACACACACACACACACACACACATATATGTAAATATATTATGTATAGAAATATATATATATATATATATATATATATATATATAAATATATAATAATAGATATGTATATAGAAATATAGTAATACATTTACGACCTATGTATATATAAATTCCTCAAGGACACATGGCACAGTGGATAAAGGCGTTGGTTAGATCCAGTGACAGGACACAAAGAGTGTGATTTCAATACCCGGTTAAGGCAGTGGAGAACTTTCAGAGGGAAATTTAACAGGAGATAATTGATAACTGACATCCATTAAACATGGCACGTGGAACTAGAACAGTCTACCCCAGTGAGCGAAATAAAGGGTTCAGTTCGACTTTCCAACCACCTGAAGAAGGCCGGAGCGTACAACGGCCGAAACGTTGTGATAAACACGTCGACAAAGATGAGGACAATAGTCCGAATAATGTAAATAATATAAATTTTTATTCATTTATATATATTTATATATACATTTTTATTCATTTTTTTTCAAGAACAATTTTCGCAAAAAAGGGAAAAGGAGGTAGAAATTTTCGTTCGAACTGCTTCTCCGACCCCAATATATCAGACTGCAGAAGTGCCATCCAGTACAAGGATGTCACGTGTTTGTTTGTAGAGGTGAAAAGTGTGGTTGGTTTTCATTGGTTTGGAATAAGTGAATTCATTGTTATAATTATTTTATTAAAATAATTTTTGATTCTCTAATTCATCCTTATTTATTTATTATTTTATAGCCACGACAAAGTGATAGTATAAGTCATTTTTTATTTATGTATTTTTTTATGGACACGACACTATGAATATAGTGTCTACTCAGAGGAACAATGGTCGCAAAATTGGTCGTAGTTTTGATTAGTTCGGATTACCACAGTAACTATGGTACCCACTTTAATTGTATTATTAATCCATGTTCATCATGTGATTAAACTTTTTCTTCAATAATCTTTTCTTCCAGTGTTTTTCTTACAATATTATTAACCATAAACTACGAACTTATGCGGACATTATAACACATAGAGATAAAGAATCAACTCACTTCCTGAAAGTTGCCCAATTTTTCGTTATTAAATTTCGAAAGGAGCTAGAAGCAGTTGACTGGAATCCAATAGCAGAAGCTAAAAGCATGCTAAGGGGAGCTGATGCCATCAGAAACCCTAACTTTGTAAGAAAAATCCAGAAAATAATCGATAAGTTACACGATAAGAGCCGTTTCAAAGGACCCGAAGATATCAGACTGCAAAAGTGCCGTGAATGATGACATCCAGTACAAGTCGTATGTGAATACGGAGAGCTCAGTTTCTGTCTGAAGAGACAAGAGAGAATCGTTTGACCCGTGCGAAGCGCTTGGCAGACAAGATAAAACACAAAGAGGCTCGACTGCTTTGGCTTTTCCCGATGAGTGAGTGAAAGAAAAAAAAAAAACAAAAAACAAAAAAACAACTTTCACTAGAACCAAAAAGTATATCGAAGGAAAGACAGCCGTTTATTCAGAGATCCGATCGTGGTTCCAAGGGTCATGTATACCAAGTACTCAATTGTGATGATTCTGGGAGTTGTGAGGAACGAGGGAGATTCCATACCTCTCCACGACTTTCCTCAGGGCATAAGAATCAATGCTGTTGTCTATCAGGAGGTGATGGGGAGAGCTGTGAAGTTCTGGTTAAACAACATACGCGAGAAGAGAAGACCGTACTTCTTTCAGCATATATATTTATTTTAAACAGTATTTATTTCGTCTACCGTTCTGGTTACTCGAGAAAACTTAATAAAAGATAGTGTGCCCTCTCGCAGGATTCGGACTTGCTGAGGGAAACCCACCGTCCTATACAGCGGCGTATAGATCAGTTTGTAGGAATCCTTCTACTCGGTTTTTCGTTGAATGTTAAAATTTGGAGTGTCGGGATTCGATATATTAACAAAATATCGTTACAGGGTCGCTCGAAATTTGACCGTCTAGAATAATCACACGATTTTCATTGAAGGAATAAAATTCAGTAGAAAAGACAACTTAATTTAAACAAATAAACATTAATTTAATATAGCGACAGGAATACAAGCAGTTGATGATAGATTGCAAAGTAATGTCTTTTTGTTTGGGTTAATAAAGTTCTGAAATAAAATATAAACTGTCTTTGTGTACGTATGTGAGAAACAATAAAATCTTGTGATATGTGTGTTTGTATGAAAAAGTCAACACTTGTGTGCGTGATTCATAGTAAAAGCGGATACGAGAGATAGGAATTGTTTCTTACTGTTGGCGGTGTTGCCGTAGTCTGAAGTTTCTCAACGCTGTCGCTTTTAACATGAGGTCATGAAGATCATCAGCGAGAGTTGTGTGGAGTTTGGTGATAGCCGCGTGTATATTTTTTGGGGAACGGATTTCGTATATTTTTATACACTTTTTCCGAACAAAATCGGCTCCAGAATTAAATTATTTATTTATTCCTAATTGGCCCTAAAAGGGCACGTGGTATGTCTTCTACTACGTCCGCACGATATTTGGTCGGTATTTACATAAAAATAATGATGACTAATACAACAAACATTCTGATTTGTAATCTATGATTTTATTGGTGTGTTTTAAGATGTAAGTGTTTTCATGAGTGTGATTGGTTTATAAATATTGTATTTGATATTTTAGTGGACACGACAAGTTGTAACAAATTTAGTAGAAGAGAAAAGGAAATGTAACACAGAATGTGCTGCATCGGAGGTAGTTTCACTCAATACCGCAAATTGCCACAAAACCAAAAGATCAACCTGAAAACACGAGTTATGTTCTTAAATAGCCTCGTCAGATTGAAACATGGATGTCATGAATGGCGTGAAACCCGTTTAGAAATATTTAAAGTTTCACCTGTATACAAGCGATCAATGGTTAAAAATGGCTTTGCACAAGTGAAGTCTGAGTCATTCGACAAAGACCAATCTTCTTTGAACCTGGACTGGCGCTAGAGAATCGCAAAGAACAGGACCAAATAACAGAAACCACATCGCTTGAGGACGACCAACAGTTGCAATGTCTAAAAATGGACAGCACATGCCTGTGCGAGTCTATCACGCACAAACATACATACATACATACAAAAATACAAATCACATACAATGCCAAGCATTCATTGGTTAATTAATCACCACTACGTTATTATAGACAATTTACAAATCGCAACAATACGACAATTTTGTAATCGCTTTATTTTTATGTCGTCAGTTTTCTGCACTTTTGGGAGAAACGGATTACAGAAGCTTTCTTAAGTCTCCTGAAAACTCTCTCGCTGATTGGTCAATGCCAACCAATCAGATCGTCTGCACGTGAAGAATAATTCTTCCCGCGCAGCGAGCTGGAGCCTATAGTCACTTATTTAAGCAAGAATTTTTCTTAGCTAATTAGTGAGAATTCAGTTGCCAAACGAATCCACGACAGTTGAAACCATGCGCCAACCTTCTCACTCACACACACCACTCATATACTGAACATACCTTGTATATACTTACATAATCTTTTCTAACACGGCAAATCTTTTAAGAACAGTCTTTATAAGAGACTCTCATGAACATTATTCCAGTGAACTTTGAAATACTAAAATAACAGATAAAGAGAGACAACTCTTGTTTATTTCAACCGTTTCTTCCTTAAATGCATGCTTTCCGTCACATCGTTGTTTGATATTGTACATCTTGTTAAATACATATTTTATGTGTAACAATGTCTTTTGCTTATCCTTTTCTGCATCAGCCTTGTTTCCTAATCTAAAGTTAAATTAATGTGATGAAGTCCACCACATGCCACTCGAACAGAAAGTAATGATATAATCAAGATGTTGATAAATAAAACGTTAGGAAGGAACCTCCCCCATCAATACTGGAAAGGGCGATAATAGCGACTGGACTTTGATATTCTGCACTACTTTAAATAAAAGATTAGGGTGGACCCCCCCACTATCATTATTAGACAAAACGGTAATCGTTACTGATTATCGAAAAACCTATTTTCCTGAAAAATTTGTTTTAAGAGAAAGATTTTATAAATTCCATCCGAATGTAGCATTGGCTGCGCGGTCAGTAAATGCCAAATGTTTCCTCATAAGGAAACGGCTAATATTGCCATTTAGGTTACTCCCTCCGCTATATATATATATATATATATATATATATATATATATATATATATATATATATATATATATATATATATAAATTCTAACATATGTATGCTATAACATCAGTACAAAAATAGCCATTTTGTTGCAACACTTCGGGAGTCTTGTCAAGTGATGATGTTGCAAGTAAAAAGTTAATTGCAACACCATCACTTGACAAGACTCCCGAAGTGTTGAAGCAAAATGGCTATTTTTGTAGTGATGTTGTAAAATACATATGTTAGAATTTTTAATAAATATTATTCACTCTACTCTGTATTGAGCACATTTTAAAAATAGTGTTTTTGGTTACTGGAAGTTTATTCCATCTACACAAACCTTGTATTCGTACACACACACACACACACACACACACACACACACACACACACACACATACACATATATATATATATATATGATAAAAATTGTAAGGAGGATTTGATAATTATAATTAAGTAATTCATTTTCTATCATATGTATATCATTGCTTGATCCGGCTTCTAATGCTTCAGTTTGAGCGGCTTGGTGATAGTAGTCGTGGCTCCGGGGGGCATAGTCCTATGGTTACAGAGAACTTCAGTTGAGTTCCACCACGGAATATTTGAACGAGGGGCGCTATATTGAGTCTGATTTGCTACTTTCTCGTCACCGAAGCCCGTTGGAACAGTTTCTATGGTGTTTGCTTGATAACTCAACTGTCAGGGTTTCAATTCTCGGCAGCGGATGCGCGCTGCTGATGAGTTCCAAATATAGGACGAAACGGCCGTCTAGTGCTTTCTTCATTCTGTTGGGGTTTCTGCTAGACTCAATGAATTACTTGATTATATATATATTAGGGTTATAACGTTTTTGTTATGTATGATGAGGTTTTGTTAAAAAATAATGAAAAAGGCATAAATTTGTTTTAGTTCTCAAACCGAAAAATTCGTTTTTACCATATACACATTAAGGGTAAAAAGTCAAAATATTTCAGGAGTTTTAATTTTCATTTAGATAATGATGTAATTGGATAGTACATATGTATTTGTAATGTGTTTAACAGTTTATAGCTATAGCATAACATAAAATCTTCCACATAAACAAATTTGCAAATTTGTCATGATATAATTGGAACATATTCCGTGGTGGGACTCAACTGAAGTTCTCTGTAATCATAGGACTGTGCCCCCCGGAGATACGACTACTATCACCAAGCTGCTCAAACTGAAGCATTAGAAGCCGGATCAAACTTCAAACTTTTGGATTTTAACGCATATAACAGTTTATAGCTATAGCATAATATACAAGCTTACAAATAAGCAAAAACAAGTTCTAGAAGGTCCAAGAAAGTCATAGTACTTCTATACTTATTTACGATTTTAGAAACTTTTTGCTGAATGTGATATTAAAAAAATAAACTGAATTAAATCCTTTTCCTTTATTTTTGAACAAATTTCATCGAATTATCATACAGGAAATCAATTATTGTACAAAAAGTCATCATCGAAATATATATATATATATATATATATATATATATATATATATATATATATATATATATATATATATATATATATATATATATGTATGTATTCTGAAATATTCATATTGTTTCTGGTTGTGCTAACGATTGTACGAAAATAGACTGAACAATATATTTCATTTTTGGAAAATGTCATGCAAAAATTCCGAAGGAAGGGAACGAAAAAAAATTAAATGAAATATTTATGAGCCGACATTAAATTGCTGCCAATGTCGTAATGAAGACCGAAAGCCTCGAAATAGAATCGATTACGTTTTTTTCCCCATTTTTGTTCTTTCCAAGAATCCAAGAACTCATTCTTAAAGACGAAAACAAAGTCGAATTTTCAACCGGAGACCTTAAATATAAACAGTTCGTTCAGAAACTTAGTTACTTATTTTCAGCCATTTTCTTTCTTGCACTATGATGAACATGGCGTCGTCTGATACAAGTCCCTGGCAGTAATAGGATGGCAAGTGAAAAACGAAATCATTATACCATCGAATCGGACTTTGGAAAAAGCCTGCATGAAAAACAATGATACCGACATATTATTTTTTTTCTGTGCCGAGTCTCTTCAGGACGTAGCAGGTCATGGTCCTCCACATTTTCCTCTCCCTTGTAGCTCTTAATAAATTTTGTCTTTTGGCTATTTCTTCCAAACCCTGTTCTACCATCCATTAGCTCAAGCTCATCAAGTATGTTACACGCTGATTTCATCTGTTCCATTTACCCTCAATCCGTCCTGTTGATTATTACCTATTGTGGATTGAATGTTCCACTCTCCTTATTACATATTGTGTATTGAATGTTCCACTCTCCTTATTACGTATTTTGGATTGAATGTTACACTCTCCTTATTACGTATCATGGATTGAATATTACACTCTACGTATTACGTATTGTGCATTGAATGTTCCACTCTCCTTATTACATATTGTGTATTGAATGTTCCACTCTCCTTATTACAGATTGTGTATTGAATGTTCCACTCTCCTTATTACGTATTTTGGATTGAATGTTACACTCTCCTTATTACGTATCATGGATTGAATATTACACTCTACGTATTACGTATTGTGCATTGAATGTTCCACTATCCTTATTACATATTTTGTATTGAATGTTCCATCCTCCTTATTACGTATTGTGGATTGAATGTTCCACTCTCCTTATTACCTATTGTGGATTGAATATTCTACTCTCCTTATTACGTATTTTGGATTGAAAGTTACACCCTTCTTATTACGTATTGTGAATTGAATGTTCTACTCTCCATATTACGTATTGTGTATTGAATGTTCCACTCTCCTTATTACCTATTGTGGATTGAATGATTCACTCTACTTATTACTTATTGTCGACTGAATGTTCCAATCTCCTTATTATATATTGTGTATAGAATGTTCCAATCTCATTATTACCAATTGTGT
The DNA here is from genome assembly GCA_964036315.1 of Acanthosepion esculentum. Classification (NCBI taxonomy): domain Eukaryota; kingdom Metazoa; phylum Mollusca; class Cephalopoda; order Sepiida; family Sepiidae; genus Acanthosepion; species Acanthosepion esculentum. The sequence continues at coordinate 85,335,127 of OZ038511.1, read as the reverse complement.
ATTGAATATTCCACTCTCCTTATTACGTATTTTGGATTGAATGATCCACTCTATTTATTAACTATTGTAGATTCAACGTTCTACTCTCCTTATTACTTATTGCCGATTGAATGTTCCACTGTCATTATAACCTATTTGGTATTGAATATTCCACTCTCCTTATTACGTATTTTGGATTGAATGTTCCACTTTCTTTATTAACTATTGTGGATTGAATGTTACACTCTCCTTATTACCTATTGTGGATTGAATGTTCCACTCTCCTTATTACGTATTGTGTATTGAATGTTCCACTCTCCCTATTACCTATTGTGTATTGAATATTCCACTCTTCTTATTACGTATTTTGGATTGAATGATCCACTCTCTTTATAATCTATTGTAGATTGAATGTTCCACTCTCCTTATTACTTATTGTCGATTGAATGTTCCACTCTCTTTATTACCTATTGTGTATTGAATATTCCACTCTCCTTATTACCTACTGTGGATTGAATGTTCCTTTTTCATTATTATTTATTATGGATTGAATGTTCTACTCTCCTTATTACTTATTGTCGATTGAATATTCCACTCTCCTTATTACGTATTTTGGAGTGAATGTTCCACTCACCTTATTACCTTTTGTGGATTGACTATATAAGTAAATATATGTTGTATCCACATGTCGTACCTAAGACTATCTTTCAGTTGTGCATTCTGTTTTACAATAAACCTATCTTTCTTCCATCTACGCCTGTGTTTCTGTTCTTTTCACACGTGTAGCACCTTTAACTGTTTGAAACCTCTTTAAGGACACAACACATATAAAAATAATGTTAAATATTCAGTACATAAACAAATCATTGTTTTACACAGATAAATTTAACACATATATGAATGCAAGCTGTATGCGGAAGGGACAAAATAAAAACCGATCACCGTTGTCACGTCCCCAAGAGGAACACATTACAACCATGTAGTGTCTTTTCGGTTTATTACTTATAACTTACGTCATGTCCGTGAACAGCTATAGAACAACTATCTGTAACGAGTTTGTCAAGGGTATCTTGGGACATGAGTAAATTCTTCCTGTTAAATTTTACCTGTCAAAAGGGAGGTAAGTACCTTATGTAACCCTTCGTTAACAATATCAATTTATTAATAAGATATTTAAGTACTACTTGTGAGTGCAGTAAAGTTCTCCATTCAATTAAGAAAGTGTTAAACATTATTTTTGCGTCACACAATAGGACAGACGTCACTATGATGCACTCAGGATCAAATGGATCCTAAGTAAGTTCATTTGAGTCTGGCATGTGTTGTCATTTTATGCCAGCAGTAAATTCTCGAAGGAGTATTTTCAAAAAGGTTACACACTTAACCAGAAAGAAATAAAATAATAGATAAATGAAAACTCTCGGGGAGAAGTGGCAGTTGATCTGAAGTTAGAAATTTCCGTTTGCAGGTTCAAGGGAACAGTCTCAATTAGAACTGTCCGGTCGTGTAGCTGTATAGTCTGGACGTTGAAAGAGGGCTTCTATGTCACTCGTGGGTCGAGTTGCCAACCGTGCATCGGGCGCCTTTTATCGATTCCTGACATTAGCCGGTCCAATTGTACTTGCCTGAATTCAAAGCATGACGTTAATTACTGAAGGCCAAGTAATAACGCAACTCTCGCTGTTGGCCTGTCTCAAATCTTGTCTTTCTACTGGAGGCGAAGATTTTTAGTTTTGGTAGTTTTGGATTTTTAGTTTGCGGTAGGTCACTGCTTTAGGTGGTTTAAGAAATTCTTGTTAGTAAGTAAAAGATTTATTTATTCCTTGCGATATTATTTTATGGTGTCATTGCAAAATCAAACTTTGTGGTAAATTCACTAAAAAATGTAATTTAGGAAACTTGTTAATTGGAATTTATTTTTTCACTTAAATGTTAATTTTTCACTTAAATGTTAATTTTTCACTTAAATGTTAATTTTTCACTTAAATGTTAATTTTTCACTTAAATGTTTCTTTCAATTAAATTTTTCATTCATAAAAGCAAATCCACTAATGATCAACTTTATTTTGGCATAATCTGTATTTCTGTTTCTAACAAATGAAAAGAAATATTTACCACTCTTCTACTGAAATGTAACAATTTTACTTGATCTAAAGAAATAATCTATTAATCTGATTTTTGTTCTAGTCTTTCTTATTACAAATGTTACAAAGACTCCCAAGAATTAATTTTAATGCTTTATTGTTTAATTTTTAGCATAGACTTTTTTTTGTTCAGTTCTGTTTTCACGCTGTGAAATTTATTTAAAAATGCTATTATTTGTTACATAAAGTTAATTTAATATTTTTCTCTATATTGTTATTCATAACAAATATATTGATAAAATTTAATTTCTTACGAGTAACTTGTATTTTTCATCTAAGTCATTTTTAAAAACACGTTGAATTTTAGTTTACCATTAAAAAACATAAAATAAGAGCAAACAATATTCTATACTGCAAAATTAATGAAAAATCATTTATTAAGAATGTTATATAATGTCATATAATTAAATTCAATGAATTTAATCCAACATTTTTAGACACTGTAAATGAGATGTACATGACATTAACTTTGCTGCTAAACTGTCTATATTTTTAAGAGTCTATTTTTCTAGGTAATTGTCTAATTATAAGTATATTTATGACAAAATTAATTATGCTCTTAATTTCTACTTCTTTCTTTGAATTTCTTAAGCCAACTCCAGCAGCAAACTGCCATAAACCCAAACTGAAAATAAAAAAATTTTGCTTCTAATGGAATGATGAAATTTGAAATAGGCTTCTAGTTTTTGCTTTCACTTACACTATGACTTGGCCTGAAGTAAAGAACACCATAGTACTAGAATATTTGTGGTAGTTAGTCCAGACAAACAAACTTTTTTTTGTTTTTTTTTGTGCAAAATTCCCTAAAAATAACAATACAATTTAGGAGACTTGGTCTTGTTACTTGGAAGTTAATTTGATTTATTTCACTTAAATATTCTTCTCTATGAAATTTTTAATTCATAAAAGCAAATCCACTAATGTTCAACTTTATTTTTGCATAATCTGTATTTTCTGTTTATGTTAAATCTTTAACACACTTCTTATGCCGAAATGTAACATTTTAATTTTATTTGATCTAAAGAAATTTTTGCTCCAGTCTTTCTTATTACCATTATTGCAAAGACTCTCCCAAGAAAGCTAATTTTTATAATGTTTTTATGTTCTATTTTTAAGAGATTTTCTTTCGAAGCCTTTTTTTCTTCGATTCTATTTTGGCAACGCAAAATTAATTCAATATTTCTATTATTTGTTACATAATGTTTCTTTAATATTTTTCATGATATTGTTATTCATAACAACTATATTGGTGATAAAACGTAATTTTTTATGAGAAAAAAATTCTTGCTTAACCTGATCGGACGGGAACCGTTGTTACAACATGATATGGACGTAATTTCATTAATTTTTACTTTTGCACAAATATCTTTGAGGAAGCAGAGGATAAATTTATTCTTCCCGCAGTTATAGGTTAAAGAGTAGAACAGATTGAACTCTTCCGCCTTGTTTGGCAGCCAGTATAGGAGAATGACAATTCTGAATTCAAAACTGTTTGTAGCAGTGGCAAGGTACATACTATGCAGTTAAGGAATTGTGTACTCCACAATCTCGGCGTTGGTAGGTAGGCCAGTTAGTATGCAACGCATGAAAGCCCAGTCTAGTCTGCTATTTAACCCATAGATGGTAGGAGAGGAGATGGATTTATCGCTTTCCCAAGGATATTAGTGTAAAAGTGAACGCAAAAAGCACGAGGAGAATCTGAACTCGGTGATTGCACTTTCGGTGCCGATAACCGCTACATTACCCGCATAGTCAACCATCTTCCGGTATATAGATTTAGAATCGATCAGCTGAAATTGAACAAAATTTGAAATAATTAATGAACCACCTCCCACCAAAAAAACAAAACAAGAATAACAATACGGAATTATGCTATTTTGTTTTGTTAAAAGCAATAAAAACGTTTTTTTATGGCCAAAGTCTCCAGACAGCGACCCTGAAAAAAAATGGCGACAGTTCTATTAATACGATTGAAACTTTTTTTTAAGCATTTCACCCCAAGCAAGGCGGGAGTGCCACTAGCACGCAAGGGGTTACAGAGGATTGAGAATAAGAGTAAAGAGGCGTATTTGGGGAAAGGATAAAGAGAAGGACGAGGGACAAGATAGATCAAGGTATCAGAAGATGGCGATTGACATTACACTTGAATATTTGAAGATTATAGTTATCAGGGAAGCAAGTAAGAGGAAGGGAATTCCACAGACGGGAAGTGCGAGAGAAGAAGCTGTTTGAGTAGAAGAGGCGGTTACATTTAACGACAGTGAAAGGGTGGGACGGGATGCCAACGTAGTAGCACGCTTAAATTTCATGCAGTCTGGGAACCAGCGAAAATAGATCGTCGGATCATTTGCCGTGAAAATACTTGTAGAAGAGACAGAGGGAAGCCACGACATGTCTGTGAGAAAGCGACTGTAGGCGAGATGCCAGATCAGGACTCATCGAATTTCATATCCGTCTCTGAACTTTTGTGGAGATCTTCACAATAATTAAATTATATTTATAAAATGAAGTTTCATAGCCGAGAAAACATGCAAATTATTTCATTTTTTTTCAGACTTCCTGATGCTATCGGACTGGTGGGGTCGATCCCAGCGTGCGGCACCTCTGGAAAGTGCCTGAAAAATCATACCACAGGTTGACCCAAGCCTTGTGAGTGAAATTGGGTAGACGGAACCCTTGGGGACCGTCGATAGCTGTGCTAGCACGCAAGTCATGGTGGCCGAGTGCTTGAGGGTACTGGCCTTGTTCAAATTGTTGATCACGCTAGATAACACGCTCTCTCCCAGAAACTGTAATTAAGGTCTGTTCAGCATAGTTGCAATATAAATCACAGGTGGGCTCTGTGGGTGTTGAGTAAGCACAAATGTACCTGAGCAAGCGTCTGCAATAGGGATTTGCTAGCCGCCCTAGTAGACGGGTATCCTCGAATACGAGTGGCCAGCTATATATATATATATATATATATATATATATATATATATAGCATAATGAGAAGCCACGTATACTTCTTAATATGTATATAATATAGAAAAAACAACTGAAAAGTTGAAAAGTTTTTTGTGAAAGTATTTATATATATATATATATATATATATATATATATATATATATATATATATATATATAAAATATGAATAAATACTTTCACATAAAAACATTCATTTTTTTTAATTTGCAACTTTTCACTTGTTTTTTCTATATATATATATATATATATATATTTATATATATATATATGAGGCTGTATTAACTCTAAAATGGTTAAGTATTTCACTTTGAATGGCTTTATTTCAGATAAACTATCTGACTTTAATTTCTGTACGTCGACCGCTGATGTCATAAGTTTAAATAAATGAACAAATTGAATAAATAATAAGCAAATTAACAAATTACGGATGTAAATACAGTGATATATAGACCCGAAAAAGAGAGAGAGAGAGAGAGAGAGAGAGAGAGAGAGAGAGAGAGAGAGAGAGAGAGAGAGAGAGAGAGAGAGAGAGAGGAATGCAAATATAGAGACAGTGATAGATTGAGATGAAGAGAACGAAAGAAAGAAATGCAGAGATGGAGATATATAGACTGGGATAAAGATGGATAGATAGATAAAGAGATAGATAGATAAATAGATAGATAGATAGAAAGAGAGAGACAGAGATAACGAGAGAGCAATGTAAATATAGAGACAGTAATAGATTGAGATGAAGAGAGCGACAGAAAGAAATGCAGAGATAGAGATATATAGATTGAGTTAAAGATGGATAGATAGACAGATAAAGAGAGAGAGAGAGAGGGAGGCAAATATAGAGACAGTGATAGATTGAGATGAAGACAACGAAAGAAAGAAATGCGGAAATATATATATATACATATATATAAAAGGCACACACAAACCATACAGAAAACCGAATGATAAACCACAGTACATACATATATACTCCAACCACCCGCCTTCTATAATCAAACAGATACCTAAATCGATTAACCGCAGGCTTTCCGACAATTCTTCCGATGAATCTATATTTAACAAAGCCAAGAAAGACTACGAAACAGCCCTAAAAGATAGCGGATTCCCAGCAACACTCACATACTCACCACAGAACACAAAAAAGACCAACAGAAAAAGAAATATCATATGGTTCAACCCACCGTACAGCAAAAACGTAAAAACAAACATAGGAAAAATATTCTTCAAGCTTTTACACAAACACTTCCCGGAATCAAGCACACTACACAAAATATTCAACAAAAACACAGTAAAAATCAGCTACAGTTGCACCGAGAACATGGCACAAATAATAAAAAAGCACAACAGAAAAATTATTAACAAACCACACGAACAAATTAAACCCACGTGCAACTGCAGAATAAAAAACGAATGTCCCTTAAACGGTAATTGTTTACAAAACAACGTAATCTACCAAGCCACGACAAAATCAGCAGATAATGAAGAAAAAGTATACATAGGAGTAACCGAAGGACCATGGAAACAAAGAAATTATGTACACAAAATGTCTTTCACAAATAGTAAATATGCGAACAGCACAACGCTTTCTAAGTATATCTGGGAAATAAAAAACAAAACACACACCACACCAAAAATATCTTGGAAAATAAGGAAAAAATCATCAGCCTACAACAACCTATCAAAAACTTGCAAACTTTGCTTGGAGGAAAAAATAGCTATCATTACCTTCCCAGATCAAAATAAATTATTAAATAAAAGATCCGAGCTAATCTCAAAATGTAGACATGAAAACAAATTTTTACTACGTAACTTAAAATAAATAAATATATAAACAAACAACAATAAAATAAGCAAAATAAACTACTCCAAACAAATCACAAAACCACACCTGTTAGAATATGCGAAATAAAATCAAAACAAAACACATACAAATAAAAATAAAAATAATAAGCAAAACAATTTGAACCAAATAAATAAGCGAACAAGTGATTTCCGGTAAATGGCGGCCATTATAGACTACCAACAATAAGCTATATAAACAAATTTTTTTTACTACGTTAACCAAAAACACCGATCAAAATAAAAGAATAAATAAATAAATATATAAGATAAAAAATAAAAATAAAAAAACAAACAAAAAAACAAGCAAAATAATTTGACATAAATAAATAAACAAATAAGCGACATCCGGTAAAAGTACCCGCCAAAATATACTACCCATAATGCACCACTGACCCTTATATAAACAGCCGAGAAAAATAACAGCACTAGTCGCCTGACGATTGCACTAGCATGAAACAGACTGTCGCCTCTAAGTGCTGACTTCCATGTCCACTTTTATATTTACACACGCTCTATCTCTGATATTGAGCACTTTACCCCATAAATATAGCACACTTTAAGACTATATTTCTGCATATATATATATATATATATATATATATATATATATATATATATATATATATATATATATATATATATATATATATTGAACAATAACAATATTTAAAAAATTAAAATCTTCAGACACATTGGGTTGTAGATTAATATTCTTTCGTTTTTATTA
>OZ038511.1:85302470-85324970 GCA_964036315.1 Acanthosepion esculentum | reverse complement strand
AGTTCTCCACTGCCTTAACCAGGTATTGAACTCACACTCTTTGGGTCCTGTCACTGGATCTAACTAACGCCTTTATCCACTGTGCCATGTGTCCTCAAGTGATGAACTTGGAGAGGGGAATTTATAGGAAATAACTGATAACTGACATCCATTAAAGACATGGCACGTGGAACTAGAACAGACTACCCTAGTTAGCGGAATAAAGGGTTCAGTTCGACATTCCAACCACCTGAAGAAGGCGTGAGCGCACAACGGCCGAAACGTTGTGATAAATATGGCGACAAAGATGAGGACAATAGTCCGAATAATGTAAATAGTGTACATAATACCTCATCTCAGAAATATAGACATAATATAATATTCTTTTGGAGTTGAAATGAGGGATCGATTTCCTATTGTTATTAAGTAATACACTGATCCCTCATAAGTCCTGTATATTATGATAATAATTGAAATATCTTTTTGTATAATTCCGTTATTAATGTGAATGTATTTAAACACTCAACTAAATGTTTTTCCTTAAACATTATTAAGTGACAAGTCAAATTTTCATTATTAGCTTTTTTAATATCTTCGTTCATTTTATATCCGCCGAGAACCTAATCTCGAGAAGGCCCAACAATCCACGTTCCTGGAGGTTAGCATCAGCCATACGAGGCAGAAAGGGGTCTCTCAGAGCAGAAAAAAATATGACATTGCAAATTAATGACTGATATTTTCTCAGCAAAAGTTGTACCAGTCGCGCAATAGAAACCGGAAAATAAATATTTATTTTGAGTTTCCTACAAACGAAACCCAATATCAAAAGCGGCATTTTTTTCTTTCTCTATTTCTTGTTTAAGTCTTTCTTGAACTGGCAGTGAAAAGTTCTGCGTGAAGAAACAATTAAGTTTGGTTCGAGAAAGGATGGAGTAGTTATCGACATGCTTATCTTTTAATGACCCCTGTGTGTTCTTAGATCGATTTCCATTTACGTGTGCTTTTCTCAGCATGCGTGTATATATGTGTATATCCCCTCTCCATACATACACACTGTCTCACTATGAGGAATCAGTGAACACATCTGTATACCCACTCACACATACACACACACATACACTGCCCGTTCAAGAAAGACGTTTGGATCACTAACACAAAAAGAGAGAATGTCTCATATCGAGAATATTTAACATCGAAAAACATGAAGAAAAAAAAATTAATTATTATTAATAATAATGTGGAAATCTCCACCCTTGACCTGATGACGGACGCGTGACCGGAAACACGTGTAGCAAAATTATAGAAAATAAAGCATAATATTTAAAAAAAAATCCATATTACAACCAAAAACGTTTGCGGTTTCTCTCTTCTTTTTAATATATATATATATATATATATATATATATATATATATATATATATATATATATATCCGATGCGATGAGAACGAAAGTAATATATAAATTCCAACGTTCGCAGCGTTAATTCAAAAAAGAGCTCGATACAGATAGTAGAGCGATACAATCACTTGAACTCCTTTACAAATATGGCCAAACCAAATATGACATCACTTTCGAAATATTTTTGGAAACTCAAGGAAGAAGGAAAAACACCTAAAGTTAAATGGAAAATCCTAAGACAAGCCAGAACCTGCAATTCACTAGGCGAACCTTGCTTCCTATGTTTACAGGAGAAAATATGTATCATTGAACTCTTGAATAATACCCAATTATTAAACCAAAGATACGAGACTACCCTTTTCTGTAGACATACTAAGGATTTAACACTGCAATCTTGCTAACTTCCCAATTCCATAACTATGAACCTTTTATAATTATATATCCACAAAACACGTTCTTTGATTACAAAATAAATAGTAATAACCCCAACATAAAGAAATGCAATTCAACTTTAGAAATCTTATAGAAAAAACCAAAAATAACATTCCCAATTATTACTAAAGCTAACTCGACAATTTTTTACCTACTCAAATGTAATATTATCCCCTATCGCTATCTTCCCCCCTACCTCTCAAACTTAGGACGCTTGTGAGTTGACGTGCCTAAACTTTGACCGATGTTTATCAGCGAAAAAATTTCCACACACCAATCCACTTTAAACACCCGGCCAACCCATCACCAAACTGCTATCAACAACCACTATTGTTTCACTCAGATACTTTATATATATTTTGTATGTACATTTTTCTTCTAAAAAAAATGGAAAAAAGGAAGTGACGTTCTACATCCGGCTTGCCTCCAAACAGGATCGTTCATAACCATTTTCGACCCTCACCCGATGGGCAGTTGAAATGCACTGACACCAAGTTGCATCTTTGTAGTGAGTAAAATGGTTTTGTCTATATGATAAAATTATAATAAATAAATTTATATATATATATATATATATATATGAAATAGGCACTTTTAACAAACTTTCCTGGCAGCAGTCCTAGCAATTGTTTCCATATAATCATATTGGACCGGAAGAACGGTCTCCTTAAAAAAAAATGAGGAAATCTAATAGGCTATGAATTTAGAAAATCCAGAGCCCTTGAAGTGGCGTGACACAGCTTAAGAACATTCTGAAAATGCCACTCTCGAAGAAAAGCGATTAGCTGAAGGACTTATAGAAGCAGTAGTATATTTAAGATACAACATATTGAGCATTGTTGATTTTTTTGTTGCTTATATTTCGAGTCCTTGGTTTCATAATAATTAATACTGATAAGTTTGAAATGAGTAATAAAGTTTTAGAACCAGTTAAAAGGCGTTGGCGTTTTGACAAGGAAAGACTTAACATATTTTAAGTATCAGATTGGATATAGCAAGAGTGCATAAAACAAATGGTGTCAAATTTCGCTCTCCGACCAAAAAATATCAAAACCCAAAGAGCAAGGATATATATTAATGCTTGTTGTATTTTCAAATTTAGAAATTAATGAAAATTTTCCTCTCCTTCTCGATTTACTCGTAACACAATAAGACAGAGACTCACAATTTAACTTTAATATAACCGTGTCAAAAAAATTGTTTTCAAACAATTATTCAAAAAACATTTATTCGAATTGTAAATTGTTTGAATGAAAATGAATCGAATGGACGATTATACTAAATGATAATTATTCGAAATGCCTATGTTTCAAATACGTATGTCGTCTTGCTTTGAGAGATTCAATGCTGATTTACATGGAACTAATAACGCCCTTGAAGGATGGCATAGGGATTTTTGCAGCAAGTGTCATCTTACCATCCCACAATATGGAAATTCTTAGACGCTCTTAAAAAAGAACAGGACTTGCAAGAAATTCAAATTGTAAAAGTAACAGTGCCGCGGCGTTACTGAAAAACTTAAAACATTAATGGCATCCTCGGTTTGCGTACAACTTAAGGTTACAAGGATTTTTCTTACTAAATTGTTTTATTAACAATATTTGTAATTCAAATAATTATCATTTGTGGATTTCCTCTTTTAATTTTTATTGAAATAAAGATCTTGGCATTTCGAATAATTATCATTTATCGATTAATTTTCATTTATTTTCATTTAATTGTCATTTATCGATTAATTTTCATTCAAACAATTTACAGTTGGAATAAATGTTTTTCGAATAATTGTTTCGAAGAATTATTTTCGAACAATGTTCATATAAACAATATTACGTGTCCATTCTGGACATGGGCGATTATGGAACTCCACAATTGCATATCTTTTGTTGCTTAAGTAACTTTTCATCCATAACGATCTCTCTTTGACTCTCCTCTGCCATCCATTTTGCCAGAATCTATTTTACACATTTATGAGCCTACTATACGTTGAATACTACTGTCAAATTCGGCCTGGTATTTCTGCTATGTATTTAGAGATTAACGATAAAAGGAAAATCTGCAATGTTATTTATCCTGACCTGGCATCACTTTTCCACCGCTGCAGCATAGCTTCTCTGAACTTTTTCTATAAATGTTTTCAAGATAATTTTTCTTCTGAGCTTTGGTATCTGGATTTTAAGCGGAGATTGGCGGCAAGGTCACATGATTTTAAAGTTGAAATTGCAAGATATAACCGGAAAGTTCTATGCTAACAGTTCTTTCTCGCGTGTGGAACTCTTGTCCGGTTTTTTGATTTCCACTTAACTTTGATCTTCAGTAATTCATATGCAATCTCAATCATTATCTTCTGTCCTTTAATTCCTGTTCTTTTATTGTCCTCTCTCTTAAATAATATCTTTTTTCTCATATTATCCCACGCTCGCTCATCTGACAGAAAAACTGACAAGAAGTTTTGGGGAGCATGGAACCACCTCTTATTTGCTGTTTTTTTCCAGGCCCAAACTTACCCGGCGTCGTAGCACCGGTTAGGGTCCCAGACATGGGCAAATGAACACAATGAACATATAAAAATACATTTTTGTAGTAAAAATACCACCAGTAAATTTTTATATACAATTACCAACATACCTGTTTATAGTAAACTTATCAAGAATCTATTTTTAAAGCAAAATGACCAGCAATACATTTTGTAGTAGAATGACTAACAATACAGGGTGTGAGGTTTAATTATCGCCATATTATATTTCGAATTTCACACATACACGTTGTCTGTTTTGGATTTTGTCGACTGCACGGTCTAATAGGGTCAGTTGGGCAGCGTCTGTGAGAAAAAGAGAAGCAAAACGCAATTCACCCAGCAGAAATTTGAAAATGGCATACTTTTCATTTTCTTTCTTTCTTTCTTTCTTTCTTTTTATCTATCTATCTCAGTGTGTTCATTTTGTATCTGTCAGTCTGTTCATATCTATCTATCTATCTATCTATCTATCTATCTATCTATCTATCTATCTATCTATCTAGCTAGCTAGCTAGCTAGCTAGCTAGCTAGCTAGCTATACATGTCTGTTGATATCTATCTATCTATCTATCTATCTATCTATCTATCTCACAGTGTTCATTTTCTATCTATCTATCTATCTATCTATCTCAGTGTGTTCATCTTGTATCTGTCAGTCTGTTCATATCTATCTATCTATCTATCTATCTATCTATCTATCTATCTATCTATCTATGTCAGACTGTTCATATCTATCTATCTAGCTAGATATACATGTCTGTTCATATCTATCTATCTATCTATCTATCTATCTATCTATCTATCTATCTATCTATCTCTGTTCGTTATCTATCTATCTATCTATCTATCTATCTATCTATCTATCTATCTATCTATCTCACAGTGTTCATTTTCTATCTATCTATCTATCAATCTATCTATCTATCTATCTCAGTGTGTTCATCTTGTATCTGTCAGTCTGTTCATATCTATCTATCTATCTATCTATCTATCTATCTATCTATCTATCTATCTATCTATCTATGTCAGACTGTTCATATCTATCTATCTAGCTAGATATACATGTCTGTTCATATCTATCTATCTATCTATCTATCTATCTATCTATCTATCTATCTATCTATCTATCTCTGTTCGTTATCTATCTATCTATCTATCTATCTATCTATCTATCTATCTATGTCAGACTGTTCATATCTATTTATCTAGCTAGCTATACATGTCTGTTGACATCTATCTATCTATCTATCTATCTATCTATCTATCTATCTATCTATCTATCTATCTATCTATCTATCTCACAGTGTTCATTTTCTATCTATCTATCTATCTATCTATCTATCTATCTATCTATCTATCTATCTATCTATCTATCTATCTATCTCATTCTGTTCATATCTAAATGGATTTTTGCTCAAGCGGTGCAAATTTTTGTTTCATCTTAATATAGAACAATTCTTTTTTGTAAATGTACAATTTTCTTCTGCAAAAAGAAACATCATGGCTATCTTTGACTGCGGTCAATGAAAGGTCATCGCTTTACACCGAAAATATTTGCAGGCAGAGATTCGAAATGCCTATCAAAAAGAGAATCGTTGCTTTCAAATCAAGTAAAATGGGCGCTTCTTCAAGGTCGGGGATCTATTTGTACAAAAGAAGAAGAAGAAAAAGAAAAGCATCCAAATACCCCATGACGGCTGAAATATCAAATCTGCTTACAAGAAACGTGTCAGTAAAAATGTTAATGCCATGAACGTTTTATCATCATTTGTAATAAAAATATTATGATTTGACTCCGTTGCTACCCAACTGACACTTAAGGTTCTTCTAAGAGCTGCGTCCGTTCAGGGCGTTGGCGATCATGGCTCTTCACAATTTCCAATTTTGTCTTTTTCCTATCACTCCTTGTTGTGGATTCCGGGAATGGAATCCTGCACAAATAAATAAACAACGCCAGTAATTGAAATAGGAAAATAAGTGTATTAAACGTAAGAATACAGACTTGAAGTGAAGATTAGTAGTCCAGGAATGCGGGTTAGTAGAAAGTATATGTACAAGTCTCTGTAAGTGAAGCCGTAATTATCTCTCTCGTGGGACTCTCGTATAACTCTCTGTCAACACCCTGTGTACTGTCTCCGTATCTCTCACCCTGACTCAACGTATCTCAACCCTGACTCAACGTATCTCAACCCTGACTCAACGTATCTCAACCTTGACTCAACCGTCCTCTGTTAAAACAATTCTCACATATTTCAATTGCTGTAATTGCTTGATTTTGACGTATCTATTTTGTAATTTGCATGTTGGCTTGTCCCTTTTGCTGACAACCATACTTTTTATATGCTTGCAATTTATCTTTATTTCTCTCTTCTCGCTTTCTTTGCTACCTTCTGTAGGAGCTCTTATGGTTTATTTCTGTGTCTGTTATCAACACTGTGTCGCCTCACTGCATAGGCTGAACAACAGATATATGGCGCTACAGAATGCTGCTGAGGATACCATGGACCGAACATGTGAGCAACGTCGAGGTTTTAGAGAAGATGGAAACAAAAAGGAAACTTACATTTAACATTAGCAAGATACAGTTGAAATTTCTAGGATACATAATGAGGAAAGTAGGCATGGAAGATCTGATACTCACAGGACAGACTGAAGGCAGGAGAGACGGGGGAAGCAACGCATTACATACTTAGTGAGCTTGATTAAATGGGTGGCGGAGAAATAACAAAAAGACAAAATTTATTAAGAGCTACAAGGAGAGGAAATTGTGGAGAGCCATGATCACCTAAGTCCTGAAGGGACACGGCACATAGAAGAAGAACAATGAGCTTGAGTAAGTGGATGGGAGAAAACGGTTTAGGAGAAATAGCAAAGAGACACAATTTATTAAGAGCTACAAAGGAAAGGAAATTGTGGAGAGCCATGATTTCCTAGGACCTGAAGGGACACGGCGCATAGAAGAAGAACAATGAGCTTGAGTAAATGGATGGAGGAACAAAGTTTTAAGAGAAATAACAAAATGACAAAATTTATTAAGAGCTACAAAGGAAAGGAAATTGTGGAGAGCCATGATCATGAAGTGACACTGTACATGAAGAAGAAGAAGAAGAAGAAGAAGAAGTCCGGTAAAAAGACATATCTGTGTCTTACACCGTTTCTATTTGTGCATATTTACTGAATTTATTTTCTGTTTGTATGCCAGCAAGTATACGTTCTGGATTGTTTTAATATCGTTCCCGAATATGTCAAGGTTAACGAGCAGTTCCAACAGTTCACGTAAGGTTAGGTTTTTAAAAATCACGGGTTATATTTTATTGGGTGATATGATTTGTGTCCATTTCGCCCTCACTTCATTAAAAAAAGAAATGGAAACTGTAAAAAGGATCGGTTATTTTCACAAGAGTTAGATATTTAATTTCTCACCCCTTCAAAACGAACCTGTTTTCTTTTAAATCACCCGGGTGACCCCTTTCTGTTTTCCATCAATATGGCTGATGCTAACCTCCAAGAGAGTGACTCATTGGGCCTTCTCGGGATAACGTTTTCCGTTGACATGTAGTTGAAAAATTATAACGAATCATTTGCTACCGCAGACACTAGGAAAGTCGGTTCACTGTGTCGTTCTTACACGCTCATAAGTCTAACATATGCCCATCCATTGAATATTGCTGCCTCGTATGGTCTCTTATATATCTAGAGATTCTAGATAAAATCCAGAGAAGAATCTACAATATAATTGGTCCTGACCTGCCATACAGGCTTCACTTACTTTCCCACTTCCGTAATGTAGCCTCTCTCTGCCTTTTCTATAAATATTTTCACGGTAATTGTTCTGATGAACTTTCCACTTTGATACCTAGACTTTATGAATTTAAGTGCAGTACTAGATTGGCGACAAGGTTTCATTGTTTTACAGTTAGAAATGGTTAGATGGAACCGTAAGTTCTATGCTAACAGTTTCTTCTCTCTTCTTGCTTCCCAATCAACATTGATCTTCAACAATATTTACATTATTCGAACTATTGTCCTCATCTATGTTATCACAACGTTTCGGTCGTTGTACGCTCCGGCCTTCTTCAGGTGGTTGGAATATCGAACTGAACCCTTTATTTCCTCAAGGACACACAGCACAGTGGATAAAGACGTTTGTTAGATCCAGTGACAGGGCCCAAAGAGTGTGAGTTCAATACCTGGTTAAGGAGGCGGAGAACTTGGAGAGGGGAATTAACAGGAGATAACTGATAACTGACATCCATTAGACATGGAACGTGGAACTAGAACAGTCTACCCCAGTGAGCCAAGATGAGGGCAATAGTCCGAATAATGTAAATAGTGTACATAATAACTCATCTCAGAAATATAGACAGATATTGATCTTCAACAATTTAAATGCAATGTCAATCGTTACCTTGTCTTCTTAATACCTGTTCTTTTATTGTCCTTTCTCCTTAATAATATTTTATTTTCACTTATTCTTTCACACTCCGTAACCCCTTGTGTCTCTACCGGCTTCTGACTTTCCCAGTCAAATTTGATCTTCAAAAATTGAAATGCAATATCAATGGTTACCTTCTGTCTTCTTAATTCCTGTTCTTTTATTGTTCTCTTTGTTTAATTGAGTTTTCTTTTTCTCATATTCACTCACACTCAGTGGCTTGCATCTTAGTGGCTTTATTGTCTTGCTTGAAGTGAAATAATAAAATAAAATTTCTGGGTTGGTGCTGCTGAATACACAATTTCCAACTTTGAGTGTTGAAAAGAAATTACATCGTCTTGTGGGTCGGGATCGTCTTATTCGCGACCTCTTTCTAACAGACACGACGTTACAACCCTGTCTCTATCTTGCCGCTACTTCCACGGCAAATGTTATAGAAATAATCCATTTTTAGGTCCACCTGTTCAGATCTTCACAGACAGAGCGCACAATGTCGCTTCCTCGGAATGGGATCACCTTTCATTTCGTCTGTGCTGGAAATGTAAGTAGAAAGTGGAACGCACTCCTGAATACTATAATCTTAACGTCTTCAAGTCAAAAATCAATCAACATCTATCCTCCTTATCCTCATAAGGATATTACCTTCTGTTCCATTCATATCACCCAACTCATTCACCATTAGAATTAACCCATTACCATTGTACTGAGTGGCTCTTGAGCTCTGCATTGTGTCAATTTAATTTTAAAAACGTAAGGCGTCACTTTCAGTCCATTATACTTTGAAAAGTCATTGTAAAACGGGCCGGTTATTTTGGAATTATGAAAGGCAGGTTTTGCCCGCCATCTTCAAAGGGCCGTTGAACTGTGGGTTATTCACTCATACAATTTAACATCCCCATTAAATGGTGGAAATATTCGGTATTTAAAGTAAAAATAGTCAGTTTTTTATGAACAGTCCTCCCGGGTCGTGAAGTTGTTTTTTAAGGTTGTATTTGTTGAGGTGGTTGCTTTGTTTCTTTTTTCTGTTTTGTGTTGTCACTGGGTATTTTTTTATTTCTCAGTAACGACTGTGAAGTGTTATGTTTTTTTAGGAATTTTCGGTTACTAGTCATTTTTCATGTCTTTAGCAATCATTTTTTAACCGGTGCTAATATTGCAATTTTTGCTCTTATCATTTTATGTTTTTTACCAGAGCTCATATTGCAATTTTTGTTGTTATTATCACTTTTCTCTGGCTCTCCTTATTAACAAGCATAGAAATGAATACAATATGGGAACCAGTAATAAGGAGTGCCAGAGAAAAGTGATAATAACAACAAAAATTGCAATATGAGCTCTGGTTAAAAAACATAAAATGATAACAGCAAAAATTGCAATATGAGCACTGGTAAAAATGGTAGCTGCAGACATTAAGTTTATAATACACAGAAATTCATACGCAGATGTCCTCACGGACACATGGTACAGTGGATAAAGGCGTTAGATCTAGAGACAGGATGCAAAGAGTTCAATACCCGGTTAAGGCAGTGGATATTAACAGGAGATAAGTGATAACTGACTTTCATAAAAAATGGCGCGTGGAACTACAACAGTCTACCCCAGTGAGCGAAATAAAATGTTCAGCTGTTTTTAAGAATGGGCTATTTATTAACGGTCCAACACTATATAACCATTAATAAATAACTCATTCTTAAAAACATCTTTCGGTCGAAAAAACATTTATTTCATCTTCCAGTTTTGATTCTAAAGGAAAAAAAATACAACCTGAAGATGAATGCGTGAAGCATTTGAAAGTACTAAGTGGATTATTAGTAGTATAATGCTCATAATTATGTCTACTAGCGAAGGGATTTCGCCAATAACTGCATTAATATTGCTAATTGATTCAAGGTATGATTAACTCTTTGTAATATATATATATATATATATATATATATATATATAACATAAAAATATAGTTTTACGGTATGCTATATTCATAGATTAAATTGCTCAATATCAGGGAGAGAGCGTAGGTTAATATAAAAGTGGACACTGCGGTTAAGCATGAAACAGACAGTCAACGCTGCATGTTGGTCTTAATGTTAACTCAAATGCATTTTTTTAATCATTTCAACCCACTGAAAGGTTGGTATGCCACTAGTACGCAGGAGGCGGATACATGGAGTGAAAGTGAGAAAATAAGGTGGATTGAGGAAAGGACCAAAAATGAAGGGGATTCAAGAAAACAGAAGATGGCGATTGACGCTGAATTTACATTTTTGAAGACTCTAGTTATCAGGGAAGCAAGTAAGCGGAAGGGAGTTCCACTGTCGGGAAGTGAGAGAAGAGAAACTGTTAGAGTAGGATTGGCGGTTGCATTTTGGTATTTAAACAGTAAAGGGGTCGACCCTGGATGCCAATCTAGTGCCACACTAGTGTCACATGCTGTCGGTGCACCAGGGAAAGCTCACCAGAGCAGTTGCCATGAAAATATTTGTAGAAAAGACAAAGAGAAGCTACGTCGCGTCGGTGAGAAAGTGACTGAAATCGAGACGCCAAGTTAGGATCAATTACATTACAGATGCTTCTTTAAATTTTTCAGGAACCTCGACATATACATACATATATATATATATATATATATATATATATATATATATATATATATATATATATATATATATATATATATGCATACTGATATTTGATATAAAAAATAATTTTAAATAATTTAAGTAATTCTATTACATTTAATTGTTTTTAAAAAGAAATATAATCTATTAGTAATTAAAAATGAAAATATTTTAAAATTGTAGTTGAATAAAACGTATTCTAACCTAAACATACCCACAAAAATCTTTGAGTGCACAAATAGGAAAATTGCCGAAATACATTTTGCCGTTAATAATAAAAAAAAGAAAAAAAAACAGACGACATGCATTTAACGGATGTCAGAATTCGTTGAAAAATACACCCTACCCGCCCTAAACTTAACCTCTTTTTCGAACGTAACTCATAATTGATACAACAATATTTAATGAAAATGAACACGCTACCGCCCCTGTCTGAATGACTGGATTTCTCTGTATCCTTGGAAACAGGAAATTATGAATTTATATGTGCGTTTAAAACTCAGTAAATTTTAAAATAAGTTGTTCCCAATATTTGCTTGAAGATGAAATGGAACTAATGCTTTTGATTTAATTATAAAATTAAATTTGAAGTTTTTAGCTTCTATTTTTGAAACATGGTTATTACTGTGTAACGAAAAAACATTTTATATCAGTTAATTTATAATACTTATGCTCTGTAAATTTACATTGAGCACTGTTTTGTAAAAATAAAAATAAAATAAAAAATATCAGTAAGAACTCCGGATTATATATCTTACTGTTCTTCCTTATATATATATATATATATATATATATATATATATATATATATATATATATATATATATATATATATATATATATAATGATAATATATCGCACATATTGTGCTGGTGTTAATAAAACAGTGCTCAATGTAATATAACAGAGCTGTTAAGTATATATATTAATAAACAAACATATTATCCAACACCGCCAGTAAAACTAAGTTTCATGCATAATACAATCTTCAGGTGTTGAATATGAGTATAGATAAATATATAAGAAACAGACGCAGTTAAATACATATAAACAGGCTGCGATAGATAGATAGATATGAATATATATATATATATATATATATATGAATATATATATATATATATATATATATATATATATATATATATATATATATGTAATTCTTTTTTAAAAATATGATTCCATCGCTACATAAGAGTTCTGTTGTTTCAAAAAAAGGAGCTAAAAACTTCAATTTAATTATAAAAATTAAATTCAATTAAAGTATCGAGCTCTGTTTCATAATCAAGCGAAATCTTTGGTAAATTTGTTCCAAAAATTTCGCTTGAAGATGAAAAATAAAAACAAAAATACTAGAGAAGTTCGGATTACTAACCTAACGTGTTCTTTCCTATTTTTCTGTATATTTGGACACACACACACACACACACACACACACATATATATATATATATTATCTATCACTGCTAGCACGACTCTGAGTTTCATGCACGATGCAATCTTCAGGTGTTGAGTATGAACTGACCATTACCCAATTTTGAATTATATGTGGTTATCACAATGTTGGGGTAGTTATGAATTATGCTAAAATTTATTCTAAAATGTTTTAATTATATTTTGAACTTAAAATAATCAGGATTTATATATGTATGTAAAAAAAAAAGACAATTATATTTTAGTTGTGAATATTCATATTTTAATTTTTTGTAAATTTTAAATTAAAATGAGTTTTTACTCAAATAAATAAATAGTACTTTACATTAAAAATAAACTATAATTTTATATTAAAATAAAAAAAAAAAAATATATAATCAGGATCAACGTATTTAAGCAGATATTTATTTTTATACCTAGATGTAACCATTAATCCATTTTTCTTGCTTAGTAAGCTTGGGTTATTTAAGTGTTTTAAGATTTTTCAAGTAGACATACATTGTATTTATTTCCTTTACCGTTATAAGCCTTAGCTCGAGATATAATTTCCCAGTTGATTGATGGTGAGATGACCGCATTCTTTAATTGCCAGAAATAATAGGAGAGAGCATTGCTGTTTTTGTATTTTAAATTATTTAAGATGTTAAAAACATAGTTTCTCATGATTTTCCGTAAAATCAAAATAAAATTTAACATAGTTACCGGAATGTATGTTCGCCCGATATAGGCTATTATCGGTCATACATTGACCATTTAAGGGACAGATCGTATTTTGTCGGCAGATGCATTTATTTTAGAAGAATTTACGTTTTCTTTGTTGGAAATATGTTTAACATATGTTCATTCTCTGCCCTGAAGACTGTGTCATGCATGAAACTCAGATTCAACTAGCGGTGAGGTTTAATATGCACACACACACACACACACACACACACACACACACACACACACACACACACACACACACACACATATATATATATTTACGTCTGTGTAATATATTTATATTATAATATATATATATATATATATATATATGTATATATATATATATTTAAGTGAACATTGAAGTCCACACTGACTGACGATTGCGTCTCGCATGAAACAGCCTGTCGCCTCTGTGTGTTGACTTCAGTGTTCACTTTTATATTTACATACGTTCTATCTCTGATAATGAGCACTTATCCCATAAATATAGCATACATTAAAACTATATTTCTTCATTCATATATATATATATATACATATATATATATAGTCTTAAAGTGTGCTTTAATACATATATATTTTATGTATATATATATATATATATATATATATATATATATATATATATATATATATATACGCCTGTGTAATATATTCGAAATTTGCCCATTTACATACTGTCTTATACATTCAAATAAATACTTTTTCACATGTCTTTATTTTATTTCGAAGAGACGCAAACAGCACCACTGCTTTTGTGGCTAAGCTCAAACAGTCAAATTTCATCTGGGGAAGAACTGGAATGAGGTGTGCGTAGCAGAGTCAAGGAACTCAGGGTCATAATGAAGGGCAGATTGGGGGAAGGTTGCTACTTGTAGGATTGGAAAGACATGCACAGGGAAAGTTAGTGCGCGATATAAGCTTTCAATTTTACGCACTTTCTCCTCATCGCACTGATGCATGTTATAGCGTATCTAATGATATTATACAGAGTGTAAGAAAGCCTTTAGAAAAGAAAAGAAAAATGAGTGAAATTTTAACAAATGAATCTGCCACCATCTTCCTCATTTCAGTCCGACCTCATCCTGTCTGCTCCTATCAACGAACATTTTGGTCTTCAACGGAGAAATTCTTTCTGATTCCCATAAATAACCAAGTACTTTCTGACATTTATAATCTGAATAATAGCGTTTCCTTTTCTTCGCTACAAAAAATGGGAAAAAACGAAAAACCTTGCAGTAATGGCAGAAATAAAACGAAAGCGCCATTTTGAGAGTTCAGATATTAAACAATGGATAGGTTTTTTTCTCGTAGCAATGATCCAGCGAAAAGACTGGTAAAGTTACTTTTGACTTTTGATTTAAATAAAATATATATGAAAGCGCGCGCGTGCACACGAACACACACACACACACACACACACACACACACACACACACACACACACACACACACACACACACACATATATATGTATTTGTGAGAGACAGAGAGAAAGAGAAAGAGGGAGCTGTAGAGTGGTAGAGAGAAAGAAAGGAGGAAGACATGCTGGCAGAATAAAGGAGGAGAAAACTGATAGAGAGTTAATCAATTACGAAAGAGAAGAGAGAGAGAGAGAGAGAAAGAGAGAGGGAGCGGGTGGGTGGGTAAAAGAGAAAAAAAGGAAGAAGGTTTGGCAGAACAAAAGAGGCAAATGATGATAGAGACAATCAATTACGAAAGAGAAGGATAGAGAGAGCGAGAGAGAGAAGGAAAAGTGGGAAAGAAAGAGGAAGATGGAGCGAGGGAGTGGAAGAAAGAAAGACAGAGGAAGTAAGATTTGTCGGACAAAGGAAGAGAAGGATGACAGAGTATCAGTAAATTAGGAAAGAGGAGAGAAAGAGGTTGAGGGGGGAGTGAAAGACGAAGGAGAGAGTGGTAGGGAGAAAGACACGGAGGAAGAAAGACTGGTAGAAGAAAGGAGAAGGAGAGTGATGGAGAGTAAGTCAATTACGAAAGAGAAGGAGAGAGAGAGAGTGTGTGTGTGAGAGAGAGGGAGTGAGAGAGAGAAGGAAAAGTGGGAAAGAAAGAGGAAGATGGAGCGAGGGAGTGGAAGAAAGAAAAAAGGAGGAAGTAAGATTTGTAGGACAAAGGAAGAGAAGGATGACAGAGTATCAGTAAATTAGAAAAGAGGAGAGAAAGAGGTTGAGGGAGAGTGAAAGACGAAGGAGAGAGTGGTAGGGAGAAAGACACAGAGGAAGAAAGACTGGTAGAAGAAAGGAGTAGGAGAGTGATAGAGAGTAAGTCAATTACGAAAGAGAAAGAGAGAGAGAGAGAGAGAGTGAGAAGTCAAAGTGGGAAAGAAAGAGGAAGATGGAGCGAGGGAGTGGTAGAAAGAAAGACGGAGGAAGTAAGATTGGTAGGACAAAGGAAGAGAAGGATGAGAGAGAGAGAGAGAGAGAGAGAGAGAGGGGAGAGAAAGTGGCGAACGAGAAGAAGAAAGGGAAAACGAAGAAGGAGCACGTATATGCTGGGTCTGATGTGAACATTGTCGCCATTTTGTATTTTTAATTTCTTGCATGCGCGTTGTATTATAATCAGGTCAGTTGGTCAATGTCTATGAGAAAAAGAGCACCATGACGAAGCCCCATGCTTTACTGCTTGGAAATCACACTGGCAACTCCAATACAAACATCTCAGAGTGTTTCGGTGTCAATTTGAGGACAGTACAGAGCATTTGGAAAGTGTTGGATGACATATCTAGTCAACATCTTTGTGTTTGGAGAGATAACTAGTGATGCTGTCGTTATACCTCCATTCATCTTCTGACAGGACCTCAGACTCAACATGGGGGTCTACATCAATTACCTTGAGGAGGTAGTGCTTCTCTGGGTCAAGATGTTGGCTGCTAGAAGAGAGCTTATGCCTGGCAACAGTATTCTGCATCATGCCATACGAGCAGGAGAACCCAGTCATGCCTGTCAGACAATTTCTGGCACCTAACTCACCAGACTGCAACCTCTTGATTATTATGTGTGGGGTGCAGTTGAGCGAGAGGCCAACAGAATTCATTGTAACACCAAAGATGTGCTGAAGACAAAGACAATGGCAGCATTCACAAAGAAACAGAGATCACCCAGAAAAATTGCAGGAGATTCTGAAGACGCCTGGTGGCCGTTGTTGAAGCTAATGATATATTTTATTGAATAAATTTACTCTTTAGCATTTCAAGATATTTTTGTATAATTTTGGTAAATATATCTGTTAAAATGAGACGTGACTGTTATTTTCATTTCTGCGTCATTTAGACGACAATTTATCCATCGCGCTCTCCCCCCTCTCTCTATATATATATCAGCCAGACGAAATAAATAAATAAACTCTGCTATACCAGGCCCTCCCGATTTCCAATCATAACTGATTGGAGATGTTAATATGCATATATTTTGAGCTTTTTTTACTCTTAGTCAATGTAATAGAAGGCCCAAGAGCCACACAAGTCAAAGTGTTACTGAGCGAAATAGTTTTAAAGGAGGGGAGGATGGATTAAGGTGTGCGCGTTATAAGTAAGTGTATCCCCTTCCGTACCACAGGAGATGACTCACTGTGAATCTCTGTTCATGAGAGGGTATGTCGAGAGAATTGAGTTTTTAAAAAGTTTGAATAATGACGCACCCGAAGCGACTTGGGAGTCATATCTAGATACTTGAGAACGTCTTTAATCGGAGACCATCTGAGCGGTCTAGTTCACCTATGAAGTTATTCCGTGCTGGGGTCCTCACATGCAAGGTTATGTGCTGCTTTTACCAAAACCTGTCACCCTCTCGGGTGCATTTGGCTGTGATGAATGCGCCTCATATATCTTTATCATGGCAATAATAATTGGGATTTGTATATTTGTACCCCATCGTCACTTTGTTGTCTGACTGCTTTCTCTCTCCCAATAATAATAATAATAATAATAATAATAATAATAATAATAATAATAATAATAATAATCTTCACAGGACCAATGCTTGTTAACTAGGAATTATCAAGCACATATACTAAAATATTGTGTTAGCCCAAATTGCAGATTCTGTGATAAATATCCAGAAACCATTGATCATCTTATATCAGGTTGCACGATATTGGCACCCACTGAATATAAAACCCAACATGACAAAGTGGGCCAATATCTGCACTGGAAAATTTGCAACTTTTACGGGAAGGAAACTGAAAGAAACTGGTACGAACACCACCCTGATCCAGTTACGGAGATAGGACCTGTTACAATTCTATGGGACTGCACAATACACACTGACAGAACAATCAAAGCCAACCACCCAGATATTGTTATTAAAGACCACAAACAAAAAAAGTGCCTCTTTATTGATATGGCAGTCCCTGCAGACTGCAATATATCTTTGAAGATATTCAAAAAGCTGTCAAAATACAAGGACCTTGAAATGGGAACATCAAGAATCCCTGTTGTATTTGGAGCCTTAGGATTGGTTGGAAAAGATTCCAGTTGACTAATGAAGGGATACCCGGAAGTCCATGCCTCAAAGAGATACAAAAAATTGTTCTGATAAGTACAGCACACACTTTACGAAGGGCTTTATCTATGTAATTTTATTTTATTTTTTTGTCAGTGGAACGTGTCATGATACCATTTCTAACCTTAGGTCCCTGGGCGGGACCCGGAAAGAAATGTGTAAACGCCAGAAATCAAAGGAAATAAAAATAATAGCACAACACTTAGAAGAGCGAGATGTAAGAAAAAATAAATAAAAGAATACAGTATTTGACAATCCTTAATAAGGTTTCGACATTATATCTGTCTTCTTCAAGTTATGCTTAAAAATTGTATACAAGCACACAAAATATAAAAACATATCCGCAAAAAATTATATCTCTTTATATAAATGTCACTTGTCTTAAGAAAAAAACAAAAAAACAAAACAACGGTTGTACTGGTAATCAACGTGTCAAAATGAATGCAACGGAGCCTGCGTGAATAGAATGCAACTGGAACGCGAGTAACATGAAGGTGGTCGTGCTCATCTTGAAATTTACCGTCAGTTGATTACTGACTAAGAGCAATTAATCAAACAATTTAGTCTAAATCCTATGGAACTCTCCCGCCATCCTGTTCATTCCCCGGAGCGTGAAGTTAGCTGAATATATATGTAACTATCCTCATCCGTTTGAAGGGTAGGAAGATCTGTCTATTTTGGATATTTTTTTAGAATGGGCACCTTAAGATATTCGTCAAAATTTTAGTCGTTTCCAATAAAATGTTACGCCAGCTCCGATGATGTCACATTTTTGTATCTGACATCTGTGGCTATTAAATCTCTTGCTTGATTTCTTTCATTGCCCAATCCACACAAATCAAGTCATATTTGGTACATTGGGCGGTGTATGTCAAATGGGAATCAACACACCTTTTGAAGAAATTGTTCCTCTTTGAATTTGGGATAGAATTGACCTGACTCATGTTGTTTCACAACGAACAGGGTTTTTCCCCTTCTATGAATGATTTCAAAACTCCCGCGAAGTTTTGAGTGGGATCTCTTGTATTTCTTAACATTTGTCTGGTGTTTTTATTTCGTTTGAAAGAAACGACAGTCGGGTTGGGAAGTCTCTTTAAAACGTGTTTTCGTTAAAGATGTCCATAGCTGTCTTGTAGTACTTTTGAAATGCCAGCAAAATTTCGGTGCCAGTTAATGACTAATGGAATTCGGTCAGGATTTTTATTGTGATTTTCGGTGTCTTGATTTGAGGTAAAATTTGAGCAATCTTCCTTTTTAGGTATTTCATTGGCAGTTGGTTTCAGTTGTGACTCGTAATAGCCGCGCTTGACACAATGCTGAATGAAATCAGCACGCTTCCAATACTCTTTTATCGCCGTGAAAATTCGTCTTCTGCGCAAGAATTGGGACTCCGGATTTGATTTTATCGGCGATAAGGATGGTGAAAACAGCGGTGAAGATAAGTATGCAATGAGGTAGGCACACAAAAGAGCTCTCTATCATTAGACGAGTTTCTTGAAAACTTGACACTAGTATCTAAAAATTCAACGCGAGTTTTTGAGAAACTGGATGTAAATTTTATATCCGATCGAAAATTGTTCTTTTGCGCAAAAGTATAACGAAATTGTAGAAATTTTATCAAACTTTTCTGCGTACTTTCCCAGATGAAGAAAATATCAATAAATCGGAACTAATGAACAGGTTCATGGCCATGTTGTGATCTGAAAGCTTAAAGTAGTTTTTCTTCGAAGTTTGTCATGAAAACATTCCAAAAAAAATAACGGCCATCGGGGTTCCCATTACACATCCTTAGGTTTGGTCGTGAAACTTTTGTCCAAACTTCAATGTGTTACTTTCCAAGAGGAACGGTGTAAGTCTGCAGAGAAAGTTTGACGGGATACTTTTGTTTTTGCGTTTCTCAAAAGGTTTGCTCCCTTTTTATAAATACTTTCATTGTAATACTAGACTGGCGTCGAGATGTCAATTTACTGTTGAACTGCCTGGATGTAAACGTAACTTCTATGACAACAGTCTCTTGTCTCGCACTTCTCGCCCGTGGAACTCACTTCCGGCTCCATGGTTTCCAACTAACTTTAATCTGCAAAAATTTAAATGTAACATCAATCGCTATCAACTGCCCTCCTGATTGCTCCTTTCTCTTTCTCCTCATTACTAACATTTCTGTTCCTAATTTCTTCCACACCCTGTAACCCCTTGTATACTAGTGGATGCACTACCTTGTTTGAACTACTTATTCTCATATAGATTTGAGAATAAGTAGTTAAATCTATGAGAATAAAGACAAAAGGAAAACTTATCTTAGCCGACGCGTTTCGTCCTCTGAGGGACTTTATCATGGCAAATGTAACGACTTTGTTTTGCGACAAGTATTTATATACAAGATTATTATAATAAAAATTGAAAATTATTTCAATAGATTTTATTGGTTTTTCAAAACCAATAAATGCTCATGAATATTCCTCAGGTTACTGGAATGCCAGGTAAGTTCATGAAGTGATACAATTCTGTCTAATTACTGATTTGTTATCGATCGAAGATTTGACCCCTAAGCCATTGGCGCACAGCAGGAGTGAAGGTGAATTTAGACCTATTTATTTTTGACAAACACGCCAGTGACCGGAGAACTCGATTCGTCGTAACGAAGAGTCTTGCATCAGCAGCAGTAATAGTCACTGTTTACAAATTCACAGAGCTCAACCGAAATATATATATATATATATATATATATATATATATATATATATATATATATATATATATATATATATTATAGATTATTAGCTGTAGAACAACATTTCCGCCTAGAAAAACACGATTTTAAAACCCATGCCAAATTCACTATAATTGAGAGAATAGAAAAGTCCAGAGCAGATAACATTAGAAAGATTTTAGATTTCCATGAAAATTAGTGGATACAACGTTTAAAAACGCACTATCCAGCCGGGCTTAAACATAAATTTAACAATATACATAGTATTAATATATAACCCTACAAATCAAAACCTACCCACATTTCTCACCCACACAAGACAGACATGCTTACGGAGGTGTTGAGGCTTCACACTTATACATACACCCACATGAATATACACACTTACACACATCATACTCACTCACTCCCTAAGAACCAAATAACACACACACTTAACAGAAACACATCTCCTTTCCAGGAACCAATAAATCTGTCAAACTGACCAAGGGAATTCAGAGCAGCATGAATCCATCCAGCTCTTATCTCAAATAACAACTTAAAAGAGACTGTTTGACCAACACAAAGTCTGACCAAAATTCATGTTAAAAAAAAACCAAAAATAAAAAAAACAAATGTAAACTACAGACAAAAGTTCATTTTTTCCATCAAGACATTAATTTCTGTTGTTCACTGCTACCAGCAAGCAGAAAATTATATATATATATATATATATATATATATATATATATATATATATATATATATAAACATCACCTACTCACTTTCTTCAAAAGCTTCGACTTTGAAATAGAAGTCGATATGAATAAGAAAATTGTCAACATTTGGATGCAGAATGAAATTTACAAACTGGCAGTGTCTCCCCATAGCACCCAACACAAAATTAAAATACGAGGACGTTAGATCCAACCACCCAGCGAATATAATAAAGCACACCCCTAAAGGAATAGAGTCCAGGTTATCTTGAAATTTGTCTAGTAAAACAATTTTCGATAAAATGAATGAATATGAAAGGACTTTAAAAGAAGAGGGGCATTAGACCAAACTTGAATTTAAACCTAAAACAAAACAACAAATGAAGAACAATTCGAGGAAAATGTTGATGTTTGACCCCCCTTTTAACTTAAAGGTCAAATGTAAAATAGAAAAATACTTTTAAATTTACTTACTAAACACTTTCTCAAAAATTTAGAATTATATAAAATATTTAATAAAATACAGTTAAATTAATCTGCAGCTGTACTAGTAATTTAGTAACCACAATAAAAAGACTATACACCAGAAATTTCAAAACTAACGTGCAGCAAAACATCGTTAACAGTGAAATATGCAACTGTAGAAATAAAAGTAGATGTCCATTAGAGGGAGTTTACAAAACTGAAGCAGTAATTTACAAAGCAGAAGTAACAGACAACTGACCAGAAAAATATACATAGGGCGTACTGAAGGTAACTTTAAGAAAAGGTAGTATAATCACAAGTCATCTTTCAAGCTAGAAAGTTTAAGGAAGTCTACTAGACTAGCCAACCATGTGTCAAAATTAAAGGAAAAAGTAACAAAGATCAGATTGTGAACAGAAAAATTAAAAGCCAAACCTTACAACAACCATAGCAATCTGCAACCTTTATTAACAAAAAAGTTAGCTATAATAACATTTCCAGACCAAAAACACATTTTGAATGAGAGATCGGAAATTATAACCCGTTGTATACATACCAAAAAGTTTCTTTTTTAGCTCATATAAATCAAGGGATG
>OZ038511.1:85269970-85299970 GCA_964036315.1 Acanthosepion esculentum | reverse complement strand
TATCTGGGTGGCAGCCAGTCTATCAATAAAGGGCCAGCCGGACATCATCCGCTAAACCTCTCATTTCCGTGTTCGCTGGTCCCCGGTCATGTCCCGCAACGACATAATCGATGACCATTCTACCAGAGTCATCTACTACTTCAACCTGCACTCTTCAAACTAGCGACGACCGCGCGGTAGACAATGCAGCCGTTGGAAACGCGTCGCTCGCCGGAACCTACAGCAGATTAACTTGGCGCTGCAGAAAGACGGTGAGAGCTAGGGGGACCAGTGGCTATCGTAGGCACAACGTCTTCATGGTGTGAGATTTAGCAGTCGAGAAGGACATCTCTGAAATTTAACCGTAGGGAAGACAGCATGAAACCGCTCCATTATGTTTTCCAAGAGGTCGTAGCATTTCGCAGATATTAATAAAAGAGAGGAATCTGTGGAGAGTCATATAATAATTCTGCTTGTTCGATAGTTTGCATGACCGTTACGCCTTGCCGTTAACTCAGATATATTGGACTATTCCGTTTTGATCGCGTGGAAAGACAAAAGATATATCAGATACGCAACTTGGTTTAATAGAAAGAAAGATTTGTATAGTAAAGAGTACATCGCCGGTGACTCTATGAAATCGTCCAATACTACAGCGAGGTACACCGCCGGTGACTCTATGAACTCGTCCAATACTACAGCGAGGTACATGGTAGAAGGTTGGATGAAACTAAATCGCAGCCAGGCCGTTCACTGCCAGGCTCGCGGCTGACTTGTGGAACTCTCTGCTTTCGAGCAGAGAGAAGCCCAAACGAGGCCATACCTACAGGCAGTCTCGTCTTGGGAGGTAGACAAACCCGACCCCGTGTATACTGGATCTACGGGGAATTTTTGCCCGTGCATCTAGGCTTTAATTCGCCCCACATAAAAATCTGCCTTGTGCCATGTCCTGCCTCGTGGGGATGTTGGTAAAAACCAGCTAAATCGCACTCAAGCAGTTTTCACTGTCAGGCGCACGGCAGGCTTGTCGAACTCTCTGCCTTCGGGCAAAGAGGAACCCAGGCGAGGCTATGCCTACGGGCAGAATCTCGTCTGGGGAAGTAGACAAACCCGATCCCGCTGTATGCAGGGTCTAAAAGTAATTTTTACACGAGCCTATGATATCGCTCCACATAAAAACCGGCCTTGTGCTATATATTGCCTTGTGGGGAGGTTTGGATAAATGAAGGTTCAATCGCTCTCAGTCCCAGGCTCTCGGTAAGACAAGACCTCCGTCTTCGGGCAGAGGCTGACAAGACCTCTGTCTTCGGGCAGAGGCTGAAAAAGACCTCCGTCTTCGGGTGTAGGATGACTCAGTCAGGTCCCCTTCTTCGGATAGAGACTCGGCTGAGAAAAACAAAACAAGTAATGTACTCAAGCCCGCTTTCACGGGAGCTGGGTAAATTTTGACCAATGGCCCGGTTGCAAACGCTCGGGTTCCTCACAATAATCCCGACCTTGTGTCACAACTCATCTCAGTCGGGGGACTGAGTAGATACCAATCGTATTGGTGTCAGTCTTCATACTAGCTCTACAGGCGCCACGGCAATAGCCTAAGCATTCCGTATACTTAACGAATTCCGTTATATCAAGTAAGAGTGTGTGTCATAACACTAATCCCACAAAAGGAAGTTATAATAGAAAGAAAGTTTTGTGATGCCAACGAATACTCGTTGTCATCCTCTTAATGCTCGTTGTAGTAGAGACTCTGTAATCGCAGATACAACTATAGTAACGCCGTTGAACAATCCTGGTGTCAGACGCCTTCGAATTACACTCGCACTGATAGTACTTGCTCGATAATACTCGCTCGAATAGTAACCACCGAATAGTGATCCGAATAGTAATCCGTATAGTGATCAGTATAGAGAAATATTATAGTGAATAGTATAGAGAATAGCGATCCGTATAGTAATAGAGGATAGTGTAGAAATAGTGATCACTTAGGCGCCACGCTAATTCCCATATATGCATTTCCTTTGCCATCACAAAGAATCCTTTTTGAAGATCCCTTCGTAGCTGGAAAAGTTATCCATTCATCTGGATTGTACATAAATTTGCTGATTGAATTAGCAACAGCATCTGGAGTGAATGAATCTGAAGTTTTTCTTCCATCATTTTAGCAAACAACTCAAAAAACTTGTAGTTGCAATTGTAATTGCTGTTCATGTTGTTGTCTTTGTTGCTGCAATTGTTGTTTTTGTTGCTGCAACTGTTGTTCTTCTTGTTGCTTTTGTAGGGCCAACATTTAAATCATGTTAGCTTTTAATTCTTCCATTCCGCTGTACATGAATTTTTCCATGTGTAAATTGAACTAATCCTCGTGTAATTTGTAAGATTCCTCGTGTAAGTTCAAGGAATCCTCGTCGCCATTTTTGTGATGTAAACGAATACTTATTGTCACTTTCGTAATGCTCGTTGTAGTAGAGACTTTGTAATCGCAGATACAACTATAGTAACGCCGTTGAACAATAATGATGCCAGACGCCTTCGAATATCACTCACACTAATAGTAATTGCTCGATAATACTCGCTCGAATAGTAATACGTATAGTGATCTGAATAGAGGAAGAGTGTAGTGAATAGTGTAGAGAATAGCGGTCCTTATAGCAAGAGAGAATAGAGTAGAAATAGTGATCCGAATAGTAATAGAGGATAGAATAGAAATGGCGATCGTTTAGAAGTCCTGCTACTACCTGATTATGCGTTTCTCCCATGGACTCGTGATCCGCTTAATGCAATAATGGGATCGCCTGTGTTTGCTCATTGGCGATCTATGTTCAAACTCAAGTGTCGGCAGCGACACTTTATTCCAATATAAAAGAAAGACAAAGAAAGAAAGATAGAAGTGTTTAGCGTCCCCTTCTAATACCTCATAAATAATGGGCTATTCCGTTTTGATCGCGGGGAAAGACAAAAGATATCAAAGACGCTACTTGGTTTAAAAACAAAATGAAAGAAATAAAAATCTGATCTACCAGACATCTAACGGAAATTATTTCTAGTCATTGTAGAGGCGGTGTTAATGTATGGTCCCACTGCCTGGGCATTAACTAAAACACTACAGTGTGGGTTTGATGGGACCTACAGTTGGATTCTGAGAGGTATACATCTCCTGGAGACAACACCCATTTAAATCAGAGCTCTATGGACCCATCCCGTATATTTCTACAATCGTGCGCGAACGCGTAATGGGCTTTGAAGGACACTCCTGGTGTGGAAATCAATAACTCGCGAGGGATCTACTGCTCGGGACACCTACGTTGAGCAGCTATGTTATGTCACATAATGCTTCCTTAATGACCTTCCGACCTTGATGCAAGACCGTGATGGTTGGCGTGATAGACCCATGAATGTTCGAGATAGATCGACCGAAAAAATAAAATAAATGGGGCCGTTGATTGATTTCCGTCTTGACTACGCTCCATAGTTCAACGGATTTAGATCTTGAGAGCTGGGAGATCATATGCTCTGAGTGACGCGATTGTAACTCATGCATTCTTGAGTCGTCTTGGTCTCATGGGATTGCGCTGGGTTTCATTGATAGGTGTACAGACTTCATTTGTCCCTGCTCTCTATCGAAGGCATCACGACCCTCTCCGACAACTGCTTATAGTCAGTAGCATTGAAACTTAAGCCCCGAGAAAAGAAGTGCTCAAGACTTCCCAAACAATAACAGTTACCGGAAACGTGTATGGCCGTTGGAACGTCGTTAAGGTCTCTGCATAAACACCTCTCATTCCTTCGGTTGACCTTTTGACCCTGATCGAAGATTTCTTCATCAGAGAAAAACCAAAGCGTCGCTGGCTCTTGATGTTTCAACTTTGCTCTCTTTGCTATCTTTTGTCTTTGCTGACATGAATTCGTCTCTACGCATCGCAGATCACTTGTATCGAAGGTTCTAGTGCGCAATTCTTACGATTGAGTGCCCTGAAACTTGAAATCATTAGCGATAGCGTTCATTGGATCTTATTCATGATTTTCTGCACTTTTCGTATAGATCAGGGTCTCCTGATGGCATTAGAACTCTTAGTAGGTAGTTTACGTTTGGATACTGATGCAGAATCTCCGTCAGCGGCTTCCAGCTCTTTGCAAACTTTGACAAGAAACGACCCTGCAGCTTTCAGGAAGCGAGCAATCTCTAAACCACTATGCTCTGCCTTTAAGGCAAAGATTACAGCGGGCCTTTTCATTCTACCGAGCTCGCTTTTGAGGTTTGTCATCATTTATCTCAAAATAAATGAGAGAACACGTTACAAGGAAAATCTATTAAAAGTCGCGTCCTGAAAGAACTGAGCAACACTGTAGAATAGAGGAATCTATGGAAGGCCGCATTTGCTTACGCCATAAAGGGATATGGCATTATAAAAATGTGTTTTAATAGTCAATTACATTAAAATATGACTAAGGTTGATTGTAATTGTACAACATCCTCCCCAGTCGTCCAAGACTTCCAATACCGCAGCTGGTCGCTGGTGACCGCTTCCATCCAGAGCTAACCTTATCTCACGTTGTGATTTAAGTTTAACCACGAGTGTTGTATAAGAGTTAGTGTCGTTGCCGACACTGTGAATTGAAACTAGATCGCCAGTAAATAACATGGGCGATTTCATTATTAAGTAGATCACGTGAGCATAACGAAAGTCAATAAATACGGAGTAGTCACTTTCCTAGTTAGTTTGCTAGAGTTCACTCTTGTTTACCATTTCTGTCTACTATTGCGACACGTTCACGCTTTCTACTCTACGGATTATGATTCTCTTCTGACCCTTATACGAGTGGCCGACTACTACTTGAACTAGTGTGGATATTAGTGGAAGGCGTTACTACTAGTACTGGCGTTTACGAAGTCTCGAATGTAACGAGAATTTTAGAAGTGATAACGAGATTTTGCTTGACATAGCAAACGTGACAAGAGGAGCCATCCAGCATCATAAAAATAACGCAGCCAAGATCGAATCGTCGCATGTATCTTCGTGTTGGGCTGGTCCAAGCAGGGTGATGACGTACATGAAAAATAACACACGAATAAATTTCACAAAAAGTAAATACTGTTTTTATATCAGTCCTTCGTACAATAATTGGTTTATTAGAGATCGCATGTACTTAATTATCAGCACAACTCGCATCTAAAGTCGGAAGTGATATTATTGTTGACATGCCAAAATCTGGTTTACTGCTTTGGTAAAGTTTGGCACAAGGCTGAATTGGTGGGGGGGTTTCGTCAGAAAATAATCACGTGGGCCTCTCTCCTGTCTCTGGTCTCATCTCCGTCTCTTCAGCCTCTCTTCTCTCTTCTACGACTCGTCTCCGTCTCTTCTGCCTTTCTTCTCTCTTCTACGACTCGTCTCCGTCTCTTCTGCCTCTCTTCTCTCTTCTACGACTGGTCTCCGTCTCTTCTGCCTCTCTTCTCTCTTCTGCGACTTGTCTCCGTCTCTTCTGCTTTTCTTCTCTCTTCTACGACTCGTCTCCGTCTCTTCTGCCTCTCTTTTCTCTTCTACGACTCGTCTCCGTCTCTTCTGCCTCTCTTCTCTCTTCTGCGACTTGTCTCCGTCTCTTCTGCCTCTCTTCTCCCTTTTGTGACTTGTGTACGTCTCTTCTGTCTTTCTTCTCTCTTCTACGACTCGTCTCCGTCTCTTCTGCCTGTCATCTCTCTTCTGCGACTTGTCTTCGTCTCTTCGCCTTCTCTTTTCCCTTCTGCCTTTCTTCTCTCTTCTACGACTCGTCTCCGTCTATTCTGCCTCTCTTCTCTCTTCTGCGACTTGTCTCCGTCTCTTCTTCCTTTCTTCTCTCTTCTACGACTTGTCTCCGTCTCTTCTGTCTCCGTTTTCTCTACTGCCTTTCTTCTCCCTTCTACGACTCGTCTCCGTTTCTTCTGCCTCTCTTCTCTCTTCTGCGACTTGTCTCCGTCTCTTCTGCCTTTCTTCTCTCTTCTACGACTCGTCTCCGTCTCTTCTGCCTCTCTTCTCTCTTCTACGACTCGTCTCCGTCTCTTCTGCCTTTCTTCTCTCTTCTACGACTCGTCTCCGTTTCTTCTGCTTCTCTTCTCTCTTCTACGACTCGTCTCCGTCTCTTCTGCCTTTCTTCTCTCTTCTACGACTTGTCTCCGTCTCTTCTGCCTCTCTTCTCTCTTCTACGACTCGTCTCCGTCTCTTCTGCCTCTCTTGTCTCTTCTGCGACTTGTCTCCGTCTCTTCTTCCTTTCTTCTCTCTTCTACCTTTCTTCTCTCTTCTACGACTCGTCTCCGTCTCTTCTGCCTCTCTTGTCCCTTCTGTGACTTGTCTAGGTCTCTTCTGCCTTTCTTCTCTCTTCTATGACTCGTCTCCGTCTCT
Organism: Acanthosepion esculentum; assembly: GCA_964036315.1. Classification (NCBI taxonomy): domain Eukaryota; kingdom Metazoa; phylum Mollusca; class Cephalopoda; order Sepiida; family Sepiidae; genus Acanthosepion; species Acanthosepion esculentum. The sequence continues at coordinate 85,293,620 of OZ038511.1, read as the reverse complement.
TCTGCCTCTCTTCTCTCTTCTGCGACTTGTCTCCGTCTCTTCTTCCTTAGTTCTCTCTTCTACGACTTGTCTCCGTCTCTTCTGTCTCTGTTTTCTCTTTTGTCTTTCTTCTCTCTTCTACGACTTGTCTCCGTCTCTTCTGCCTTTCTTCTCTCTTCTACGACTCGTCTTCGTCTCTTCTGTCTCTCTAATCTCTTCTGCTTTTTGCTACGACTCCTCTCCGTCTCTTCTGACTTTCTTCTCTCTTCTACGACTCGTCTCCGTCTCTTCTGCCTCTCTTCTCTCTTCTGCGACTTGTCTCCGTCTTTTCTGCCTTTCTTCTCTCTTCTACGACTCCTCTCCGTCTCTTCTGCCTCTCTTGTCCCTTCTGTGACTTGTCTAGGTCTCTTCTGCCTTAGTTCTCTCTTCTACGACTTGTCTCCGTCTCTTCTGTCTCTATTTTCTCTTTTGTCTTTCTTCTCTCTTCTACGACTTGTCTCCGTCTCTTCTGTCTCTGTTTTCTCTTTTGTCTTTCTTCTCTCTTCTACGACTTGTCTCCGTCTCTTCTGCCTTTCTTCTCTCTTCTACGACTCCTCTCCGTCTCTTCTGCCTCTCTTGTCCCTTCTGTGACTTGTCTAGGTCTCTTCTGCCTTTCTTCTCTCTTCTACGACTCGTCTCCGTCTCTTCTGCCTCTCTTCTCTCTTCTGCGACTTGTCTCCGTCTCTTCTTCCTTAGTTCTCTCTTCTACGACTTGTCTCCGTCTCTTCTGTCTCTGTTTTCTCTTTTGTCTTTCTTCTCTCTTCTACGACTTGTCTCCGTCTCTTCTGCCTTTCTTCTCTCTTCTACGACTCCTCTCCGTCTCTTCTGCCTCTCTTGTCCCTTCTGTGACTTGTCTAGGTCTCTTCTGTCTTTCTTCTCTCTTCTACGACTCGTCTCCGTCTCTTCTGCCTCTCTTCTCTCTTCTGCGACTTGTCTCCGTCTCTTTTTCCTTAGTTCCCTCTTCTACAACTTGTCTCCGTCTCTTCTGTCTCTGTTTTCTCTTCTGTCTTTCTTCTCTCTTCTACGACTTGTCTCCGTCTCTTATGCCTTTCTTCTCTCTTCTACGACTCGTCTTCGTCTCTTCTGTCTCTCTTCTCTCTTCTACGACTCGTCTCCGTCTCTTCTGCCTTTCTTCTCTCTTCTACGACTCGTCTCCGCCTCTTCTGCCTTTCTTCTCTCTTCTACGACTCGTCTCCGTCTCTTCTGCCTTTCTTCTCTCTTCTACGACTCGTCTCCGTCTCTTCTGCCTCTCTTCTCTCCTACGACTCGTCTCCATCTCTTCTGCCTCTCTTCTCTCTTCTACGACTCGTCTCCGTCTCTTCTGCCTCTCTTCTCTCTTCTGCGACTTGTCTCCGTCTCTTCTTCCTTTCTTCTCTCTTCTGGCTTTCTTCTCTCTTTTACGACTTGTCTCCGTCTGTTCTGCCTCTCTTTTATCATCTGCCTGTCTTCTCTCTTCTACGACTTGTCTCCGTCTCTTCCGCTTCTCTTCTCCTTTCTGCAACTTGTCTCCGTCTCTTCTGGCTTTTGTTCTCTCTTCTACGACTCTTCTCCGTCTTTTCTGTCTGTTTCTCTCTTTTGCGACTCGTCTCCGTCTGCGTCTCTCTCTTTCTTATGTTTTAACGAAACTTTCCTCCGTTTTACCGCAACAACAGACAAACAATATCACATGATTACACACTCTGGTAACGAAACAAAACAAAATTCAAGTTTAATCCTAATCCATTTTATCTCCTTTCGCACTAATACTCTTGGAAAAGCAGGACTCCATCTTTTCTCCTCCCAGCTATGGGTTAAATAGCAAGATAGACCGTGCTCTCTATATCTTGAGTGATAACTAATTTAACATTTTAGGTTAACTCTGAATTCAAAACCGTATAGAATATTTCCCAGAGAAATCTTGCCAATTCACATATTAATAAAACAAAAGAAAATGTGGAGAGACATGATCGCCTATGTCTTGAAAAGCGACTAAAATTATGTACGTAATCTGGTACAAAAAAAAAAACAAAACCACAAACTCTAGAGTATCTGATAATTCCAAGCTGTTACTTATCTAAGGTTTTGCTAAGTCTGGTACAAGGCCATGAATTTCTTAAACTCTGAGATGTTCCCAACAACTCCTCTCTAAGTATTGACTAAGACATTTAGTTATTGTTTCGTTTATTTTGTTATAAGATCAAGAGTTACGCATACTGTCTGGTGTTACAAAGCGGCCACTCGTTTAAATATTAGAGGTTTTTATTTATTGCGATGGCTTCGAGCGAATAAAACCTTTATGTCTCAAAGAAGACAATACTTCATCAGATCATATAGATTGGCGCTACAGAATCGCAAGCAAAGGGCTTTACCAAATAAGACTTCCAACAAGTAAAAAGGCAGCAGATGTAACTAGAAGGGGAAGTAATGATATAATCAAGATGTTGACATTCCACACTAACTTAAGCAAAAGGTTCGGAGGGAAACTCCCATCAATGGTAGAAATAAACTGTTACATTTATTATGGATCATGTTAGAACGTACGCTACCTTCGGGTAAGATCAACGGGAACACGGAGCAGGCGAAAAAATACAGAGGTACCATGACCTGTCAGGGCAACTCAAAGAAATGTACTGGGTAGCAATTGAAGTTGTCACTTTTGTAGTTGGCACACTAGGGAATTTATCCTTGATGCAGATGCTTGAAATAAGATTACATTAGTCAATGGTATTTTTTAAATCCTCCCACCCTAAAGCAAGGCGATAATGCCACTAGGATGCAGGCTGTTAAAGGGACTGAAAGTGAGGGATAACGAGAAAACTGCGAATGAGGAGCATTAAGGAAAGGACAAAAAATGAACAGGGTCGAAGAAAACGGAAAATGGCGATTGACGTTGCATTTATTTTTCTGAAGATTGTAGTTACCAGGGATGCAACAAATCGAAAGTGACTTCCACAGGAGGGAAGTGCGAGAAATGAAACTCTTAGAGTAGAAGTGTCGATTGCATCTGGTTTAACAATGAAATGGCGATACCTAGTTACCAAACTAGTAGCACAGCGAAATTCATGTAGCTGGAGCAACAGTGGGTGGGTGGGAGTAACTCACCAGAGCAGTGGCCTTGAAAATATTTATAGATAGAAAAGATAAAGGCAAGCCACGTTACAACTTTGAGAAAGGGACTGAAGTTGAGATGCCAGGTCAGGACTAATAACATTACAGACCATTCTTCGGATTTTGTCACGCATTACCGAGATGTATTGCAGGAGCACCAGACCGGATATGGCAACATGTATATACACATTATATATATATTTGACGATCTGCCTAAGTGAAACCTTGGTAGGTTTGTCTGGCTCATTAGGTTTGACTAGGTTTGCTCTACGTTTGCATCGAGCTCTTTAGTTAGTTGTTTACTCGTATCGGGGTTTTTTCTTTGGGCCTTGAACCTGTATCTGTGCGATTATTTTCGACAGACTTTCATGTTCCTGGCTCTTTCTTTTTTAAAACCATTTTTTCCCTTCGAGATTGATTTGGCTATTGTTAAATCAAGAATTCGAAGGTTTTTCGACACGAGTATAGTTACCTAAATATATATATATATATATATATATATATATATATATATATATATATATATATATATATATATATATATATATATATATATATATCCGACCGAATGTAATGAGAATGAGAATAATATAAAAATTCTAACGATCACAGCATTAAACCAAAAGGGGGCCCAATACCAATAGTAGAGCAATAATTATTTGTTATATTTTTTTCATATAGACAAAAACAGTTTACTCATGACAAAAATGCAACTTCCTTTCTCACCAGTCGACGTGCAAATAAATGCACCGAAACGAAGTTGCAGCTTTGTCGTGAGTAAATTGACTTTGTGTGTATATATATATATATATATATATATATATATATATATATATATATATATATATATATATATAGCATATTGGGCTTTGCTCTCTCTCTCTCTCTATATATATATATATAAATATAAATGACGATTTACTCTAGGGGAACCCTGGTTCGAATCATGCCGAAAAAAGTATAGACTTCCAATAAAGTTTCTCGAACATTCAGGCCGAATGTCAACCTAGTAGCACGCTTAAATTTATGCAGTTGGGGTACCAGTGAAAGCAACTCGTCAGAGCATTTGTCATTAAGATATTTGTAGAAAAGACAAAGGGAAGCCACGTTACGACGTTGAGAATGTGACAGATGCCAGGTCAGGATCGATTACATTAGAGACCCTTCTTTGGATTTTGTCAAGGATTACCGAGATGTGCAGCCGGAGCACCAGACCACATATGGCAACAGTATTCATTGCACAGAAGAATTTATAGATTTATAGAGGTGCAATGGTGGATTTATAAATGTGTATTCTGACGAAAAAGATAAGTTTCTGACAAAACATTGGGAATCAACTTTACTTATAGTAGATGTAGCAGTTGATTCTCCAGCGAAAGATTTTACAAATGTCAACTCTTCGGTCAATGAATGCTGATTGTCTGCACCACGGAAACGGATTTTTCCATCATTAACCTTAGTCTGACACAAGGCCACGTTTACATTATCTGGTGCTCTCAGAGTCTATGCTTCTCAGCACCAACTAAGACCTTTATTTATTACGTATTATTTAATCTACTACAATGTAATGGGTTGTTTGTAATATATGGATTCCTAGAAGGTTACCCGTCAAATTACAGGATAAATCAAAGCCTGTCACCGTACGCCCTTTTCTGAATATGTCTTTATAAGTGCACATATAGTTTTCGACGTAATTTATGACGTTTCCTCTCAATATGTCTGGATATTCGTTTCCGAGCGTGTTTCTATGCTAACGGAAATCGGAGAGCAGAGCTCGAATTTCCGGTCAAGTTTGTTATATTTATTTACGCATAATTACTCCTGGAAAAAGTAAGAATCCATCGCCCCCCCAGCTATGAGATAAATAGTAGAACTTGCAAAAAATCATAGTTATTCTAAAAATAATATTTATTAATGCAATATTAACTAACCAAAAAATGAATATCTTTATATCTTTTCAATTCTGAATATATTTCGAGTTTAAATAATTGAAAAGCCATAATAATACAACAACAAACGAATATTTATAATCATTTCACCCCACGGAAGCCATTAAGGCGAAAGGGGTTATTGCGTGCGAAAAAATATAAGAAAAAGAAAAAAGTTACTAAGGAGAGAAAACAATAAAAGAACAGAATTTAAGAAGACAAAAGATAACTTGATAATGTATTGAAACTCTTGAAGTTCGAAGTTTACTGGAAAGCAAGAGGCCTGAAGAGAGTTCAATACGTAAGAAGTGCGAAAGAAGAAACTGTTAGCATAGAACTTACGGTTACAAATCCAACAATCAGTCTCTGCTAGGGTGACAAATTTGATCAAGTAAACCTGATCATTTTAAAAGCCCTTGAAACAGTCACAATCTTTTTCCAGGTCTTTTTTTAATCGTCCCTAAATGTTCAACAATAAATTTTGTCAGTTGTATCAATGGTTATAAGAGCAGATAAAACATGAATTCATTAGAGGTGCTTTTTTTTTATAGCCCCTGAATTTTCAACAACGGACTTTAACAGTTATACCATTCATTATAAGAGCACCCAAATATTTTGAAATTGTTTTTTAGTTCTTAAATTTTCAGCAATAGATTCTGACAGTGGTATCTATTATTATAAGAGCTCTTGTAACAGTCACATATTTTTTGAGGACTGGTTCTGACGATAAACTACATCCGCGTCCTGGGTAAGACGATAAACTACATCCGGCAACAAGGCCTTTGATCAGGAGGTTTTGAGGAGCGTGGAACCACCTCTTAATTTCTGGTGTTCCCAGGTCTACCCTGGCCCGGGGTGGTAGCACCTGTCAGGGTCCTAGCTATGGGCAAAGAGTTAACTCAAAACACTATGAAAGCATAAAAATAGGTTTTACTACCTGCAATACCTTTTTGAAAAAATTATTACCAGAAATACATTTTTGAAGATAAAATTATTCCCTGTAAGACATTATTACCAGCAGTAATTTTTTAAAAAGAAAAATATTACCAGCAATACATTTTTTGGGAAAAAATATTGTCGGCATTAACCCATTGAGGGTGATATGCCGCAAAACAAAACAAAACCAAACAAATTTTAACAGTTGTACCCATTGTTATAAGAGCACTAAAAACATAAATTCTTTGGAGGTATTTTTTATAGTCCCTGAATTTTTAACAACGAACTCTGACAGTTGTGCCCATCATTATAAGAGCACTTAAAATAGTCAGACATTTTTTGAGGTGATGTTTTTATAGCTCTTGAATTTTTTTCAGCGGATTTCTGTAGTTGTACGCAACGTTTTAAGAGTTCTTAAAACAGTTACTTATTGACATTTTTTCCAACTGATTTTAACAACTGTAGCGATCATTAAAAGAGCCTTCACCTGAATGAAGTCACTGTTATCGGTGCTTTTTTATGGCCCACAGGCTTTTTAACAACGATTTGTTTAAGGAGGAAAATCTTTATCGTACAGACGCATCAGATATTAGTAACCAAGTCAGGAGATCATCAAACATTCATTCGTCATTTTTTTTTTCTGTAGCTTCATTCAAAGACAATAAACAGGCCCCTCTCTCTCTCTTTCTCTCTCTCTCTCTCTCTCTCTCTATATATATATATATATATATATATATATATATATATATAAAAGAACGTATAAACATAAAAAATGTCTTTATATATATATATATATATATATATAAAAAAAAGACATTTTTTATGTTTATACGTTCTTTTTATAGATACAAATATTTAAATAAAAGCTCTGTTTATAATAAACAGTAATAACGATATTTATCGGCCTGAATGTCCGAGAAATTTTCATAGAAAATATGCGTCCTCCGACAGGAATTGAACTTGTATCCTATACGGAACCGTCATATAGCCTGATGTGCTTTTACCGATTGAGCCACAGATAAGCGTTTCGGTTAGTGAGGTCGATTCTCCTCGCTAGTCGCAACTCATCTCTGTGGCTCAATCGGCAAAAGCACGTCAGGCAATATTACGGTTCCGTGTAGGATACGGGTTCGATTCCTGTCGGGGGACGCATATTTTCTATGAAACTTTCTCGTCATTCAGGCTGGTTAATATTGTTTATTATAAAACAGAGCGTTTACTTAAATATTTGTTTCTATAAAAAGAACGTATAAACATAAAATGTATTTTAAAATAATTGTCGGACTTTGTTCATTACATAATATATATCTGTTTTTGCTCTGAATGTTTTTTCAAGATAAAATCAGAATAAATAAACAAATAAATTAAATGTCGACAGGATCCGATCGAGAAATTGCCGCCATTTTATATTTTAATTTCGCACATGCGTATTTGTTTTTGATTTTGTTGACTGCACAGTATAGTAGGGTCAGTTGGGCACCGTCTGTGAGAAAAAGAGCACCATGACGCTATTCAATCTGCCAGAAACTTGGAAACGGCATGCTGTACTCTTTGGCATTTGCACTGCAAGCTCCAATACGAACATTTCAGAGTGTTTGGGGGTCAATATATGGACAATGCCGAGGATTCGGAAAGAGTTGGATGATATATCGAATCAACATCATGGTGTTTGGAGTAATCACTAGTGATGACGATGTCATGCCTCCATTTATCTCACAATGCCTCAGACACAACACGGAGGCCTACATCAAGTGCCTTGAGGAGGTAGTGCTTCCCTGGGTCAAGGTGGTGGCTGATTGCTATGTTTGACAACAGGACTCTACACCATGCCACACAAGTAGGAGAACCTGGTCATGGCTGTCACACAATTTATGCGACCACATCACTCCTTACATCTAGCCACCTAACAACTCCCTGGGTGAAGTTTAGCGAGAGACCAAAAAAATTCCTTGTAACACCAAAGATGATGGCATTAATCAAGGAGACCGTCCAGATGAGTTGCAGGAGATTCCGAAGTCGTCTGGTGGCTGTGGTTGAAGCCAATGACGATTTTATTGAATACATTTACTCTTCAGTATTTCAAAATATTTTTGTGTCATTTTGATAAATATATTTGTTAAAATGAGATGTCAGTGTTATTTTCATTTTTGTGTAATTTAATTGACAATTTATTCATCGCACCTTGTATCTGTTCCCAGAAGTGGAATGTGCTTACTTCAAGTGAAGTTTTGGCCTTTATAAATTTTATCAAACAACGAAACTAGTTTTCCTTCTAACCCTGACTTTGTACTTTTCAATCGACTGTTTACGACTTCAAATTTTTATTTTATTTTATATATATATATATACACACACACACATATATATATGTGTATGTGTATATATATATATATGTATATATATATATATATATATATATACATACACGCACACACATATATATGTGTGTGTGTATACACACACACACACATATATATATATATGTGTGTGTGTGTGTGTGTGTTTGTGTGTGTGTGTGTGTCCTGTCCGCTTTTTGGAATTGTAAAGATATGGGCCTATAAATCAAATTTAGTGGTAGCCAACACGAGCGGCCCGACCTGAACTGTGCCTGGAAAGAGCGTAAACAAAGAAAAGGCGCCACCGTACATTGATTAGAGACGCTATTGGCCGCCATAGCGTTGAAAAACATGGCGGCAAGAGAGAAGGAATGTGTACACGAAAGCGAAGATGGCGGTCTGTATCGTGCGAGGGAAATTCTGCAAATACAGGCTCCGATATTCGATATCAATCAACATTCTACGCAGAAAAAAAGGGGGAGCATCCGACTATTGTTGCAATTCACAGTTCTTCTCTGTTTGAAATTCGAATCGGATATTTGCGATATAGATCGGCTCTTCCAGGCTTTCATCGAACTGTATCATTTGATATAACATTTAGAAGTACGGAAGAAAAAAAAAAACTATGTAAAACTGAATGAATGAGGACCTTGAAGGAGAATCAAGATCTTGAAAAATAACCGAAAAAAATATTAACAGTTGTTCTATGAATGGTAATGATAGCCGTTTCCTTATAAGGAAACATTCAGCATTCATTGATCTAACAGCTAGTGGTACTTTAAAATATATATTTTATAATTTCAAGCAGAGCAATAATGCTACTATGACACAAGGGAGAATATGATGAAAAGAAGAAACAAAAAACAGAGAGGACAATAAAAGAACAGGTTTTGAGAAGGTAGAAGATAACGATTGACAATGCATTTAAATTTTTGAAGATAAAATTTGGCTGGAAAGCAATATATCGGAAGAGAGTTTTTACAAGCACAATGTTCAAGAAAAGAAACTGTTGGCATAGAATTTACGGTTACATCTAACCAGTTGCGACTGAAAACTGATGAGACCTTACCGCTGATCTCGCCAGTTAGTTAAGTGCCACACGTGATACACGCGTCTTTTGATCAAGGCAGAAGATTTTCCCGCAGTAGGTTGCCATTTCTTTCTGCGGTGGATTGGTTGCCAACCAAGGCTATAGAACCCAGAATGTCTTGCTATTTAACCCATATATGGAGGGAGAAGAGATGAAATCATATCTTTTCAAAAGTATTTGCGCGTAAGCGAATGTAACGAACTTGACTGGAATTTTAACTCGGCACTAAGATTTCTCATTCCATTACACCACCCGCACACCAAGTACTGCGCTTAAATTCATAAAGTCTTGGTACCAAAGAGGAAAGCAATATTTATTTTGTTGTAATAGAAAAATGTGATACAAGGCCAAAAGGGGGCGATAGTGGAAGGCTGGCCTTCAGTCTGTCTCATCTTAAATTTAACTAGTCACGATTACTGGCCCAAACATACCACAGTATTCCTTATACCAAAACAATACATTCTTACTTGCTATTCTTAATACAGCCACCATAATACCTCGGTGTCTCTATGTAGTTCTAACTAGTCTCCATACGGACCATAGAGGAAAGTAATATTTATTTTGAATAATACAAAAAGTAGCACAACGCCAAAAGGAGAGATAGAGGAAGGCTGGTCTTCAATCTGTCACATCTAAAACTTAGCTCGCCTCGATTAGGGAACCAAACATGATACAGTATTCCTTATACCAAAACAATACCTTTTTACTTGCCATTCTTACTACAGCCACCTTAATACCACAGGGTCTCTATGAAGTCCTATCTAGTTCCCATACTGTAAATTTGACTGTGGGAGTGGGGAATAAAATAAAACCATTTAAAAATGAAACAGCAATGAAAGAAGAAAGCTCGTCAGAACGTTACATGAAAGTATTTATAAAATAGGCACAGAAATGCAACGGCGATGGGAAAGTAACAGAAGCCCAGATGCCAGGTCAGGACCAATAACAATGCAGATTTTTCTTTGGATTTTTATGAATAATTTCTAAATGCATAGCAGAAGCAGCAGACGAGACATGGCAGCTATACAATGAGCCTCCGTTTATTCGAGTCTCAGCGTTCATATTCACGGATTTTTTTAGAACATATGTAATGTTATTCGCGGAAACCCCGAATATTCGCGTGTTTTTTTTCTGAAGAACATATGTACAAATTATTCGCTGAGAACTCCCTCGATTCGCGTACCTTTTCGAAAGAAGATATTTAAAATATTCTTGTATTATTTTCCTGTTATTTAAGTGACTTAAGACATATAACAGTCCATTTTTTATGGTAGAAATTGGCAGAATTGTACATCTTCATTGTAAAAAACAAACACAAAACATGCGTAATGCTTGGGCTTTGTTCTTTGTTAGGGGCTGCGGCTGGGGTCTTAAAAGTGGCTTAGGCTAAGTCTGGGGGCATCATCAAGGTTCTATTTTTAGAAAATGTTTTAAACTTTATATTTTATGTCTTGTTACACATATTTTATACAGTATTTTCAATGGTTGTATCGATCTATGCGTAATTAAAAACGGCCATTGTACGTGTGAAAGAAAATTTACACTAAGTGTATGATCACCAATACTATTTGTCAAAAATGTTTTAAAAAGGGTCTGAAATGTTTCTAAAGTGTGTCGGGTGAAAGTTTAAAGCATATGGGGTTTTAAAAAATAAAATAGGTACTTGTAAGTACTTTTAGGTGGGGTTGCAAGTATTCGCGGATTCAAACTATTCGCGCCCGGTTCTGTTTCCTAACACCCGCGAATAAGGGGTACTCTCGGTATTCAAAGCAACGACTAATGGTAGAATGGTAACTGTTTCTATTTAAACATTTGTTCTCGTCTTTACTACTTGTTATCGCCCTTTTCTTGTATTTATGGAGGTTTCCTTCCTAACCTTTTGTTGGAAGTAGTGTGGAACATCAACATCTGGATAGTGTCAATATTTTCATTTCAAGATAAATTGGTCTAGTCCATTTAGTTGTTACTGCTTGTCGTGTCCTGGGTAAGACGATAAACTACGTCCAACAGCAAGGCTTCTGATAAGGAGGTTTTAAGGAACCACCTCTTGATCGCTGGTGCTCCCAGGTCCACCTTGACTCAGGGTGGTAGCACCTGTTAGGGTCCCAACTATGGACAAATAGTTAATCCCCAAACTGGGATCAAAGCACCGTAAAAAAGTATAGATAGGGTTTAATACCAGAAATACCTTGTAAAAACAAATTATGAGCGGCAATACATTTTTGAAAAAAAAAATGATATTACCAGAAATACATTTTTTAAATATAAATATATATATATATATATATATATATATATATATATATATATATATATATATATATATATATATATATATATTACCTGCAATAACATTTTCATTGGGATTAAATAACCCATTGAGGTTGATATGCCATAAAACAAACCAAACTAAACCAAATGTTACTGCTTGAAAAAGTCCTCGAGTGATATGATTTTTGTTACTTGGTAAAGTTCTTTGTTTGTGATCCTGTAGCGCCAGTCCAAGAGTTTCTGAGAACGACGGTCTTAGGTAAAAACTACAGACTTGATTCCCTCAAAGCCATTTGTAGGTTTCGATATTTCTGAAGGAATTGGAGCCTTGCGTGTCATCCACATGAAAGACGCGATCTGACGAAACTATTTAGAAAGAAGAATTGTTATCTATAATAAAGGTATTTGATAGAACACTTTCAAAATAAGTATACAGTAGTCCACTGCTATTAGGCGAACCAGTGTACCGCGGGTGGGTGGTGGACCCCAAGAATTTCAATCTAGACTATAATGCATTGCAAGAGGAAGTACTTTTAAGGACGGTTAAAATTTATTGTATAGAAACTCTGCTGTAAAACACTGAAATAAGTTGAAGTTTCGAGTAACTTACTTTTTAAGCTCCACGCCAAATATCTAATAAAAATTTCCCGAATACTTATATTTACGTGTAAATTTACATGCTTAATTAAAAAATAACAATGAAATTTTGATAAAATCTACATTATTGGAGTTATCGACAATAAACGTTCGGACTCATTCACATCGCGGCAGCCATTAAGGGCGTTGATCGCATATATTTGCGGCGGAACAGACAATTACTTGTCTCGATTATTGCGCCTATAAACTGTTCAGCCCATCCTAGTATCTGTAAAAAACAATGCAGTTATCAATAAGAAGGGCTGAAATTAATGCATGCAAGATTTCATAGCTCTTGCATCACTCCTTCATAGTCAACCTATGAACTTTTCAGTTTCGGAGGTCCAAGGATAGAGGGGCGTAAGTATTAATACAAAATGATCTAGAGGAATGGCCGTTAAAGATAACTTACGTTTAGCGATTTGTTTCGATCACCTAGAATTGCAGCTCAGTATACTTCTCTATCGGTCATTTCTCACTAATCTGATTATTTTCTGTTGTCTAGTATTTGCCGTAACTATCTCTGGCATTCGGGTGGAAAATGCACTTCGACATTAAATGTTATAGTCATTGTAAATATCGTGTTAGTAAACAAAGGGCACTCCTGCGTGCGGTATAAAATATCAAATTTCTCCAATTTCAATGCCAGCAATATGCCACTTTTTAAATTAATGAATAAATTTGAGGTTGAATTCTTCGATCATATTGAGAGGGCACGGTATTTTTTTAGTCCTACAGTAGAATCCCTCATATCCGGAATCTCTCATATTCGGATTGACTCATATCCGGACAGGAGTTTGATGTGCATATTTGAAATATTTGCTTGATATGTAACTGCTTTGAAATTTCTGTTTTTCTGGAAATTAACTTTGGATAATTGCTTATGCTTATTTCACTCTAATGGCTTGTATTGGTGCAAAAGATGATGGGAATTATAGGAAAAGAACAACTTTGGAGTTATCGCAAAAAGTGGAAATTTTAAACAGACTAGACGCTGATGAACGTTCATTGTAACTAATAGCTGAGTTCAACATAGGAAAGTCAATATTGTATGATATAAAATCTTCCAAAGAAACTATTCTCCAGCGTTCACACTGTCACAATGAACAAGGAAATAAAAAAATATGATTGTGATGAACCTGGTCTGTAATTGAAAATACTATTGAAAAGTTTGTCAGTTTTATGGAAAGAAAGCCAGCATTCAGCTATGACGATTGCAAGACATTTTTATGTTTAACATTCTTTTTATAGATACAAGTATTTAAGTAAAGGCTCTGTTTTATAATAAACAGTGTTAAATGGCATTTACCGGCCTTAAATACTTAAATACTTGTATCTATAAAAAGAATGTTAAACATAAAAATGTCTTTAAATAATTGTCGGACATTTTCCATTGCATAATATATATATTATGCTTTATACTACCTTGCTTTCAACCTTATAGTGACCTCAGGCGATTTTTATCAAATGACCAACTAACGCTTTTTTATTTGTTTTTTTCAAAAACTAAAGAACGCTCCATTATTATTTCCCAAAATAAATAAACAAAGGCACGACGGTGGGTGTAATAAAAAGAGAGGGTGACGGTGTGAAGATATATATATAAATATATATATATATATATATATATATATATATATATATATATATATATATATATAGTGTAACCCGGATATAAGAGACCCGGATATAAGAGACCCGGATATAAGAGAAGCCCGGATATAAGAGAGATTTTATCTGACCCCAAATTAGAGCCTGTGTTAATGTATACATAATAGACCAAACCCGGATATAAGAGAAAACCGGATATAAGAGACTTCTTCTCTGGCCCAGACAACTCTCTTATATCCGGGTTACACTGTATATACATATATATATATACACAGTGTAACCCGGATAGAAGAGACCCTGATATAAGAGAAAACCGGATATAAGTGAGATTTTTATCTGGTCCCAAATTAGAGCATGTTAATGTATATATAATACACAAAACCCTGATATAAGAGAAACCCGGATATAAGAGACTTATCCGGTCTTGACGACTCTCTTATATCCGTGTTACACTGTATATATATATATATATATATATATATATATATATATATATATATACAGTGTGTCCAGAAAGTTCGTGTGCACTTTAAAAAAATTATAACTTTATTTATATTTGCGATAGAAATAATCTGTAAAAAATGTTATAAAGTTTAATGTACGTAGTTTTAGGTATAGCTAAAATAACTAATGTGATTTCAGGCATTACTGTAAATCAGTTGGCAAATGTTTTCCGTGAACTGCCAAATCGTATTACCCTTTGTATTGCTAATGATGGAGGACATGTGGAAACTTAAATAAAATTTCAATAAAACCTTAAAAAATATAGATTTACTTCTTTCTAATCCTTTTAACAAATTATTTCTATCGCAAATACAAATAAAGTTATAAATGTTTTAAAGTGCCCACGAACTTTATGGACAGCCTGTATATCTGGTTTGCATATGAGGACAGAGAAAAGATATGCTGCATCTGACCCATTTCAAGAATTAGAAATAAAAGTTTTTTTTCTCTATTTACTTACAATGCAAATATCGTTGGTTACGTAGACACAGAGAGAAGCGAAGCGAGATGTCTACAAAGTCAGATGAATCCGTTCGCCTGTTTTGCGAGTTCGTATCCTGTAGCAAAAAACAAAAACGAAAACAAAAGAAAAAATTCCTCATTTTTTTTTCTTCCCAGTTAAACACATCAAAGATCCGATCGTTGCTTCCTTAACAAGTTACATGTAATTTTTTGTTAGATAGTGGAGAACTCGTTCGTTTTTCTCTCACTTGCCGTGGGGTTTGAAAAATTCAAAACGATGAGAGTTGAAAAGCGTTAAAGAACAACTTTAATTTCCCCCGACAACCCCCACCCTCACAAAAAATTAAAAAAATCTTGGTTCCACAGGTTCCCCAAGGAGGCTGGATGTGGCTTCTGAACGTTTTCGTTTTTCCATTCCTTTATTCTTCGGCTTTTCACGGATTATTCTTCCATGGTAAACTTGCCTGCCGTCGTAATTAGGAAGCCAAGAAAGTCAAAATGGTGTTTAAGGGGGAGGAGAAAGAAAGGTCGAAAGACAGAAAGAGAGAGAGAGAGAGAGAGAGAGAGAGAGAGAGAGAGAGAGACAGACACACAGACAGAGAAAGGGGAGACGAGGGAGAGTCGAGTGGTAAAGAAAGATATGATAGACATAATAATATTGTAAAAGGGAGAGAGAGGGATAGAGATAGATATATAGAGAGATAGAGATAGATAGAGAGAGACAGAGAGAAATAACAATTGCAAGCGTACAGTTTTCTATGGTGATAACGACATGTCACCCCGCATCTGAGGGCAGATGAATACAAGAGTAAGAATTTGATTTGACAGAGATGGAGACTGATAGACTAAGACAGAGAGTTACAGACAGAGTGAAATAGATAGATAGATAGATAGATAGATAGACAGATAGATCGATAGATATCTCGATTAATATACAGATATGTAAAGATTGAAATGGAGAGATAGATAAATAGATATATATGAACATATTGAGGCATATGGATAGATAGAAAGATATGAACATTTTCGGATAGATAGATAAATATGACCATATTGTGATAGATAGATAGATAGATAGATAAAAATATTGAGATAGATAGATAGATAGATATATGCGAACATATTGAAATATATAGTTAGATAGATATGGACATATATTTAGATAGACAAAAAGTAAGAAAGATATGAACAGATCGAGATAGATAAATCGATAAATGAACATACTGCTATAGATTGATAGATAGAGACATATATGAAGACATTGAGCTAGATAGATTGATATATATATATATATATATATATATATATATATATATATATATATATATATATATGAAAATTTTCAGATAGCTGGATAGATATGAACATTTTGAGAGAAATAAAAACGAATATATGATAGATTGTTCTATATTAAGATGAAACAAAACGTTGCACAGCTTGAGCAAAAATCCATTTAGATATGAACAGAATGAGATAGATAGATAGATAGATAGATAGATAACGAACAGAGATAGATAGATAAAGAGAGAGAATGATATGAACAGACATGTATAGCTAGATAAATAGATAGATATGAACAGACTGACATAGATAGATAGATATATTGGGATAGATAGATGGATAGATATATACGAACGTATCAACATAGATATGCACAGATTCAGATAGATATGAAGAGATTTAGATAATATTAGCGCACATAAACATACATACACACACACACACATATATATATATATATATATATATACATAGATAGATAGATAGATATGAACATATGAGAAAGATAAATACATAGATGAACACACACACACACATATATATGTATATATATATATATATATATATATATATATATATATATATATGTGTAAACATTGAGATAAAGAGATAGATAAATATGACCATATTGCTATAGCCAATAAACATGAAAATATATGAACAGATACATAGATATGGAAATCTTGAGATAGATAGATACATAGATAGATTGATAGATAGATCGATAGATAGGAAGATAGCTAGATATAAGCATATTCAAAAATATTGGAACGAAATTCGTAGCATTTTTCGGTGAATATCATGAACAAATTATAATATTCGCACATAGATTTATTCAAAAACTCACGTCTTATTTAAGCCAAGTTAGAAAGATAGATACAAACAGACTGTGATATGGACCGACGATAAAAGATAGGTTGATAGATAGGTAGGTAGATATGAAAAGATCCAGATAGATAGATAAATAGATAGATATATAGATATGAATAGGCTGAGACAGATAGATAGACGGACTGACTTAGATATGAAAAGCTTGAAATAGATATGTATAGGCTGATATGTATAGATATATAGAGAGCCTGAGAGAGATAGATGCCAAAAGATTGAGATAGATATGAACAGGCTGAAATAGATAATAGACTGATAATGAATGAACAGAGATAGATATATAAATAGATAGATATATAGATAAACTGGCTGATGTAGATATGAAAACATTGAGATATATAGATAGATATGAAAAGTTTAAGATAGATATATATGAATAGGTTGTGATAGATAGACATATCGGTAGATAATGAGATCTATCTATCTATCTATCTATCTATCTATCTATCTATCTATCTATCTATCTATCTATCTATCTACTTCAGTCTGTTCATTATCTATCTATCTATCTATATACTTCAGTCTGTTCATTATTTATCTATCTATGTCAGTATGTTCATAACTATCTATCTATCTATATTCGTTTCTGTCTATCTATCTATATTCGTTTCTATCTATCTATCTTCGTTTCTATCTATCTATCTATCTATCTATCTATCTATCTATCTATCTATCTATCTCAGTATGTTCATATCTATCTATCTATCTATCTATCTATCTATCTATCTATCTATCTATCTATCTATCTATATTCGTTTCTAGTTATCTATCTATCTATCTATCTACATCAGTCTGTTCATTATCTATCTATCTATCTATCTATCTATCTATCTATCTATCTATCTATCTATCTATCTATCTATGTCAGTATGTTCATATCTATCTATCTATCTATCTATCTATCTATCTATCTATTTCAGACTGTTCATATCAATCTCAAGTTTTTTGTACCTATCTCCCTCAGCCTATCTATATATCTCAGTCTATGCATATCTATCTCAAGCTTTTCATATGTATCTAATTCAGTCTATTCATATCTATCATATCTATCGCAGTCTGTTCATATATATATATATATATATATATATATATATAGGTAGATAGATAGATGGATCGATAGATAGATAGAAAGATAGACAGATAAATAGATAGATAAGCATATTTAAAAAGATAGATAGTGATTTTTAAGTGAATATCATAAATAAAATTAAGATATTTGTACACAGATTTATTCAAAAACACACGTCTTATTCAAGCCAATTAGAAAGATAGATACAAACAGACTGTGATATAAACTGCCGACAAAATATAGGTTGATAGATAGGTAGGTAGATATGAAAAGATCCAGATAGATAGAATAGGCTGATATAAACCGACTGATTTAGATAGGTATGAAAACTTGAGATTGATATGCATAGACTGAGATAGATATATAGATAGTCTTAGAGAGATACCAAGAGATTGAAATAGATATGAATAGGCTGAGCTAGGTAGATAGATAGATACATAGACTGATAATGAATAGACCGAGATAGATATATAATTAGATAGATAGACTGGCTGATATAGGTGTGAAAAGATTTAGATATAAAGATATATATGAAAAGTTTGAGATAAATATACAGTGGTTGGACAAAATAATTGGAACAGGTGCAAATTCTACTCCTATATTTCAAAGACTTATTATATTAAGAACTTTAACTAAAACTTCGTAATTGCAGGTTACCTGAACATTTTGGGAAATCATGTTCATCCAATGGCCAAGACTTTATTCCCTGATGGTGACTGCATCTTCCAAGATGACAATGCTCCAATACATACCACTCGAGTGGTTAAGAATTGGTATGAAGAGCATGAAAGTGAGCTAGAACATATGGAGTGGCCTCCCCAATTTCAAGATATCAATATTATTGAACATTTGTGGTGCATTTTGGAGCGACAAGTTTGGAGCCGTTATCCTCCATCGTCGTGTCTTAAAGAGCTGGAGAAGGTGTTAATGGGAGAATGGCTGAAAATCCCTGTGAATGAAGTCAGGAAGCTGTATCATTCCATTCCTAGACGCATTAAAGCAGTCTGTGAGGCTAAAGGAGGACCAACTCCATATTAAATACATTTTCTTTGAATTTAACAAGTGTTTCAATTATTTTGTCCAACCCCTGTATTTATACATAGATTTATTCAAAAACACACGTCTAATTTTGTTATACAAACCTTTGCTATCGAATGAGTCAACTTCCTGGTTCCATCTTCCCAGAACTTGGTTCTTTTATCTAATGAACGGTTCTAACTGGGTTTCCCAGCCTTCCACAGAATTAATGTTCATCATATTAAGAACAGTTTGTCGTGATCAAAATAAGTTGTAATCCGAAGGTGCCAGGTTCGGTGAATACAGTTGGTTTAGTAGGCCATCCCAGCCAAGTTGTATCAAATTTTGACGGGGCTACAAAATGACATGGTTTTGAGAGTTCGCAAGCCAGCCGTGAGTCTGGTAGCGAACCTCAAGTTTATGTCAAAGCAGTGAGTCATGTCAAACAGCGAGTCATGTGAAGCAGCGAGCCGGACTATTTTATTGGCTACGAAAAATATCCCAGTATGCATTTGTGAACTTAAAAAGGGAGGGGTAAATGTTTTGCAGTCATTCCCCAAGAGATTTGATTCCCTATCCTGGAAGAATTTGAAGTTGAAAGTCCTGGTATTGGGAGTCTTATTTTTGTTTACCTTTGTTGCTGGTGTTCTACGTGTCCTTCTTGATTTATGTGCGTATTATTGCACTCCAGTTTCTTGGAAATTTGTGTATTTTTGTGCTGTGGTGGAGCTAGGTCCATAATGTCCGAGACTCTACATCAAAATGAACCAACGCCCACCTAACCATGAACTTCAGCATGGACAGCGGAGAGGTCCCTAAAAGGCCCAGACTACTACAAGTGACTAAGAGATGAATACAGTGCCATGAAATTTGCCCATGCCTTCCGTTATGGAGACAGTGGCAGCAAGGAATATCTTCCTGTTGACAGCCGACGTCAAGTCGATAAAATTTATGTCTGTTAGCAGGCAAACTATGGAAGAGTCCTTGAAGGTCATGACTATTGGGGCCAAAGTGTTGGCCCGGAGATCTAATGCTATGTTGGACGTCCTACTGGAAACCGAAGAGGCAGCAAAGTTATTGGCCGGGAGTATTCTTACCACCAAGACGCTGAATACAAAACAGAATGCATGACACCAGGAAGACACAGATTACTCCAAACGGGATGCTCAAGTACATTCCGGAGGATTATTTAGGGGAATTCTTCACGGATTACAGTCCCATGGAGAGGGTGTCCTCCGTCAAAAGTAAGTTGGGTATTGGCACCAGTGACTTTTAAGTCATGGTGACACTGACCCGACCCAAGTTCAATGAAATCCCGAATGTAATCACTTGCGGCATCCGAAACATTTTTGTCGTTTTGGAAGGCCGCTGCGCCTACTGATGGGCTTGTGATGTTGCCGAGCACCTGAAAAAGTTGTGTCCGACCAGAAATCCGGCACCACAGATTCAACCAACACAAGAAAAGCCCAGAAGAAACAAAGAAGACCCCAAGTTGTCCTGGCGAATGGACTGATGTGGTAAGGAGAGAATCGAAAGTGGCAACTCCGTCTCTCCGGCACACAAGCAGGCTAAGTAGCCAGGATAGCAGCCGCAGCCTCAGCCGGGACCGCAGCTGGGACCTCAGCTGGGACCGCAGCTGGGACCGCAGCTGGGACCGCAGCTGGGACCGCAGCCGCAGCCAGGACCGCAGCCGCAGCCAGGACCGCAGCCGCAGCCGGGACCGCAGCCGCAGCCAGGACCGCAGCCGCAGCCGGGACCGCAGCCGCAGCTCTAAAACTCACCTTTCCCACAGACGTCGGCGGCATTGTCTCAGAAGGACGAATTACGTCCGGTATTAGCACCGATAGTCTGGGATAATCCGTTGGGGGTCTTGTGTTTAAAGGGTGTGTATAACTTAAAAGATGCTTATCAAGCTAGCTAGCTTGAATGCGAGGGCCTTAAGAAATTGGGCTAAAGCTGCCCGAGGGCTTCGAGATCTCTTGTCCTTCGGCGTAGATATGGCTGCGATCGAGGAAACACACTTTGTTTGCGACCTTGATGCTCGTGTACTGTCTAGCGACTTGTTGTCTATTCAGCATATGGAGACCAGTTGGTCAGGGGTGTTTCCTTATTAGTAAAACATTTCGAGGGTGCGAGGTTGGCCTTGTACATGTCGACGTGGGTGGGAGTGGGTCGGTTGATCGTGGCTGATATTGCCGTGAGCAGTGGTTAGTTTCGGGTCGTTGAGGTTTATGCGCCCAACGACCAGATGGAGCGTATCGACTTTTTCTGTCGGTTTGGGCCGTTCCTGGTCGATACGTCGCGCTTAGTCTTAACGGGGGACTGGAATGTCAACCTGGACTACAAGATAGACAGGGGTCGGGGTGCTAGTGGGAGGCCATCGGGCGATCGTAGCTTGGTTGATCCGATCGGCGAGTTTGGGCTCGCCGATAGATATCGGATCAAACATCCGCGGCGGAAGATGTGGACGTGGGCTCTTAAGTGGCTGTCTCTCCGAGAAGCCAACTACCTAGACAGAATGTTAATTAGAAGGGTCAATTTAGATTTACTAGATTGTCCCAAGTTCCACCGGTTAGACGATTCCGACTATAGCCTCGTCTGTGCCCGGATGGTGTTAGGTACTAGGCGTAGAATAGCTAGACACTGGAAATTCAATCAGTCCTAACTCGACAGGCGGGACTTCCAGCAACAGCTAACTATATTAGTGCAGCGGGAATTAGTGGAGGCGGTTATTGGGAAAAAGTGGTGGGAGAGGTTTAAGGAAAGTATTCGGTCTTTCACCACCGAATATAACTCACGACTCGCCTTAGATAAGGCTAATTTGGTGAAGTCTCTAAAGGATAGTCTGTGTCGGGCGGAGGCTGGGGGAATTCCCTATAGATAGCACTAGCTGCACAGGCTCTTGAGCATGAAGCTAGCAAGCGCTACCAGGTCAGGGTCAAGTAATTAGACATAGGTTAAACAATATGTCTAATGAATCTGTGAATATGGGCGCAGAATTGCGCAAGGAAGAGATCCGTTGAGGTTCCGATCGATACATTCAATACCCCGGAGGGGCGTACCTGAGGTTGACTAAGGGCATGTGTGGCACTCCGAGAACCGGTTTACCAAGGAGCCTTGGAGTGTGGTTCGGACTTGGTCTCCAGAAGAATAGGTCCGAAGTACAGTCAGAGGTCGACGGCAGTTGTCCGTAAAAGGTGAAGCTGAGGCGTGTACAAATTTTGTTTTTCCTCTTATCCGTTATCGATTGACTGTACGTCCTCTCTGCAAGGACCGAAAGAAGGCGCCCGTGGGCTTGTTGTCAACCCCCTTGTCGGTGGTCTGCAGAGAGGTCGTTGCTCAATGTCCATGTCATGGAAGGCTTGGAATGCCGCACTTGTTGTGCCATCGGCACGCCTCGAAGTTGGCTATCCTACGCCGAGCGTTGACAGAGGACGCGATTTTGGAGTGGAGTGTCAGGGACGCCTTCCTTAGCCTTACCACCACTCATCACATTTCGGGCCTAAGCGCTGTCGTAAGCCTCGGAATCAATCGAGTTTGTTCTGAGAGTGTCGGGTGACCTTGATGGTCATTTCTCTGTCCACTGACCTTTCACAACCCCGGAGACTATTGTATCGTGAATTTGTGGTAAGGGTCACGAAGGATCCTCTACGTAGCCAGCTCAGCTTGTAGGTATCAGAGTTGCGCCTTTTCTGGTCTTGGGCATCGGCGTCTAATTATCTCAGTAACGCTGAGTTTTTGCTTACCTGGCGATTCATTCGGAACTTGCTATCTCTCAATGACGTAACCTTCAGAGGATGCTGGGTGGATGTAATCGGTATGGACTTAGTTTAGAGGAAACGGCTTCGCGCGCCTTCTACCTTTGTCCTCAGATGCACCTGTTCTGGAACTATGTTGGCTAGTTGACGGCTGGTATTGCTCCCGATCAGTATGCATTCATTGATCTCGCGTACGCCTGTGACAATGTGTCGCCCCCGTTCTCGAAATGGGTGGTGTTTCTCACGTTGCTAGCTACGACCAAAAGGGCGGTGTGGACGGGGCGTATTGATGAAATCTTGCGATACGAACGTTATTCGCATCAAAATCTAGTCAGATTCTTTGGGTATCAACTCAAAATGGAGATCAGAACTGATAGAAAGCGTTTGTTATCGACAGATTCCAGCGAAAGGTGGGTAATTATGGCGAGCCTGGTTCGCTTGTACAGGGCCAGCCTTGATTTATTTTTTAAGTTCCCTTTGTTGCAACGGGGTGGATTCATGTGGACCCTCCCCTGGTTAAGCTAGACACTATTTGTTTAAGTAATTAATGTAAATGGTGTTCCAGGCCTGATCCCAGTTTTCGCTTTTGTTATGATCCATGTTGAGATTTACAACATCGTCAGATTGTTTTGTCACCTTTTTTTTCTCGACTGGGTCAGTCATTTTTTTCCCACCCTATCATTTACTTTTTCCTTCTCACTACATTAGTGAGTAAGCTTCTTGATTCTGTCGAATGGCAGAAAACAACGGCCACTCAA
>OZ038511.1:85244970-85264970 GCA_964036315.1 Acanthosepion esculentum | reverse complement strand
ATTTGTACTGTTTTCTTTTGTACCTGATCCCTAACAAATTGATATTTAATATCAATATGCTTCGATCTTTGATGTATTATTGGATTTTTAGCCAAAGCAATACTAGTCTGATTATCACAGTAAATAGTTATAGGCTCACTTATTATTAGTGTTTTAATAGTTTTTATTAGTGATTTAAGAAAAATAGCCTCTTGTGTTGCTTGCGACAATGCAACGTATTCTGCTTCGCAGGTCGAAAGTGAAATCATGCCCTGTTTCTTAGATTTCCAGCTAATTATTGGATTATCTTTTGCCAATCTAAAGCAATAGCTTGTGATACTTTTACGATCTAGTGAATTTGCCCAATCAGCATCACAAAATCCTTCCAGTTTTAGTGTTTTTTTTGTTTGTCGAAATACTAGGCATTGATTCTTAGTTCCCTTTAAATAACGTAATACTTGCTTAGCTCTTGTTAAATGCACAGTCCTTGGTTTATTTAAGTTTTGAGACAACTTAGTAATCGTATAGCAGATGTCTGGCCTTTTTGATGTCATGACGTAAATAAGACTTCCTATCAACATTCTGTATTATGTTTCACACGCCGCTATACCATCTTCATGATTCATAATTTTGTTTAAATCCATTTCACATGGAGTAGTCCGCGTTTTACAATTTCGCATGTCGAATTTTGATAAGAGTTTGTCGATGTATCTGGATTGATTCATTGTAATAGTGTTATCCTTAAATTCGAACTGTATACCAAGAAACCATGATAGTCGACCCAAGTCGGTCATTTTAAACCTTATATTTAAGGAATTTTTAATAGAGTAACTTTACATTTTGAAGCCATTAACATATCGTCGACCCAAATAATCAGAATTGCTAATATTTCATTATTAAATGTCCTTGTGTACAGGCACGGGTCCACCGGGGAGGGCTCAAAAAGTTGTTCAATTAAATAGGAATGTAGTAATTTATTCCACGTTCTTCCGCTTTGCTTCAGCCCATATAGTGACTTTTTGAGTTTCCATACATAATTGTCACCTTTTTCAAAACCTTCTGGCGGCTTTATGTATATTTCATAGTCAATCGGCGCATCCAAATATGCTCCTTTGACATGGTGTATATCCATGCCATAATGTACAGCCATTTGCATTAAAATTCTTATTGTTGTCATGTTTATTGTTGGACTGAATGATTCTACATAATCTTCCCAGTATATCTGCAAAAAATCCTCTAGCTATAAAACGATCCTTATACACTGGCGAACCATCCTCAGTTCGCTTTACAGTATAAACCCAACGGCTGCTGATAATATTTTTATCATCCGGGGCTTCTTTTCAATTCAAAAGTATCATTTGATACTAAAGATTCCATTTCTTTTTTTGGCATGGCGGCTATCCATCGTTTGGAATTATCAGAATTTATGGCTTCTTGATAGTTCTTCGGTATACATTGCACCGAATAGCAACAGTCAATGTCAATAGGACATTGATCCATTCCAAAATAGTCTGGCTTTCTTCTAATTGTAGTCGGATAACGCGGAATTTGTCCCCCCTCTCCTTATTAGTTGTATTTTCTTTTAATTCAAGGTTTGCGTATGATTTCTCCTCCTCTATATCTTCTGATATAACGCCTTCCTCTAATTGTGGATCTTGAATGGGTTTTCTATTTATAGGCCTTATCTCATAATTAGGCCCTAGTGGTTCGTGTGGGACTAGCTCCTCACAATTAATATTCTTTTCTTCGGGATCCTTTACTTGCTCAAAGAAATCTGTAAATCTGACGCATCTTATTTTCCTTATTATTTTCCTTTCTAGGAAATAAATCATATAGGCCAGACTTGCCCCGTCATAACCAATAAATATGCCTCGTTTATTTTTTGGATCAAATTTTGCCCTGTGGTCGCAAAATTATACCAAAAATATGCATACCACTAACGTTGGGTTTGTAATTCGTATAAGCTTCGTAAAGAGTCTTTTTTAATGTTACTATTATAGCAACGGTTTCTTATATATGCGGCTGTTTTCACAGATTTAATACTTTTCAAATAATATCAACGTCCATTTTGTTGTATATTAAATTCAGTTCCGTCTGGGTATATTAACTTTGAATTGTCTCGGTGAAAATTAACTTTAACACCAGTTTTAACAGCAGGCTGAACCGAGAAAATATTTTGTTTAAATTTAGGGATATATAAAGCCCTTTTTAATAAACATTTACAAATATTTTCATTAGTATCTCGTAAATTAATACAGGCCTTGCCTCTTTTAAAACCAAATTATTAACTCTAGTTTCGATAAGGGTCAAAATTAATAAATTTTGTTTTATCTGTACTTACATGATTTATCGCACCCGTATCGACTAGGTAAGAATTATTATTATTGAGTATAGTATCCAACTCAAATGAAAAAGGCATATGTTCGCTCATTCGAAAAAGCTTTTACATTTTTACAAAAATCACTCCTTTTATAAAATTGACATTTCGCACGTATATGCCCGACTTTACCAGAACGAAAGCAGATGATATTTGATTTTCTATTATTATTATTATTCCTGCTGTTGTTGCTGTTGTTGTTTTTAGGCCCTCTATTTTTAATATCATCAATTCCTGGTCTGGTAGGTTGGAGGGATTACTTTTCTGAATTTTTTAAATGACGTCCTTAGTTGCATTACGTTTTTTCCTTGATTTGCTGGATTGTACATTTTTTCAGTTTCTTCATAACTACGTAATGCGACTTTAAACTCAGTGAAAGTTAGTTCTTTATCTTTTTGAGTTATCACTGTCGTGAATGGTTTAAACCATGGCTATTAACAGCCCATCTGAAATAGTCTCACCTGACATTTTTAAGACATTTGTGACATTCTCAGCCCGTATAATATAATCTGTTACGGATTCATTCTCTCGTCTCCTTAACGCTGTTAGTTCAGTATATAAAGCAATACTTTTAGGCTTACTTTTTGGTAAGTAGTGTTCACGCAATATCTGTAGCGCTCGGCGTCCATTGTACTTGGCTTCTCGCATTTTTAAAGACAAACTTCTGTCATCCAGACATTGTATTAATTCAGCGAACACGGTCGCATTTCTTTCCATAAAATCATCGTCTTCCTTCGAGGTCATCTTGGCAAAGGATGATGTCATGAAGTTTTTGTATTTTAAGGTAGCCTAAGAATTTCGTTTCCCACAATTCATAATTGGATTCATTTTCGTCAAAATACAGTCGTAATCTGCGCTCATAACCACTGTAATACATGTTTAATGTAGTTTGAATGTAGCAATCCGGCGTAGGAAGTAATTTGTTCAATGTAACAGCAACAATGTCTAGTAGCAGCTATTCAGGAATTCTTAAGGTCTTCCATATCAGAGGTTGGCAGTGGATATTCGGAGAGAGTAGGAAAACGTAGTTCTGCAGGTCTTTCATGTCAGAGGTTGGCAGTGGATATTCCGTCAAGAAATAAACAAAATGGCCGCCTTTATACACATCGGATCGAATATTCCACGTTTCCAGATTGGTTAATCTTCTCTTGGTATACTATAAAATGAGTCAGCTCATTTTGGTTGTCTCACTAGTAAACTTATGTACACAAAATAACTTAACAAGTACTAGACTGGTGACGAGATTTCATCAATTTACACGTGAATTGGCGATATCTAACCGTAAGGTTTATGCTTACAGTTACTTTTCTTGCTTGTGGAACTCCATTCCATGCCTTCCAGCCAACTTTAATCTGCAACAATTTAAATGCAATGTCAATCGCTATCTACTGTCCTCCTGATTACTCTTTTCTCTTCCCGCTCATTATTAATGTTTCTCTTCCTATTTCAAAATAGATAGATATAAATAAATATGAATGGAATAAAAAGATTAGATAGATGGATAGATATGAACAAATTGAGACAGATAGACAGATAGATATGAAGACACACACATACACACACACATATGTATATTAATGCATGTTTCATTAAATAATATAGACAAGTTGTGTCTACTTATTTTAAGTAAATTCCTTTCCTATTGTCTGATAAGCTTAATAACGTTATCACTCTCGCGTGGTCATGTGTGACGTCACGAGCTGCGACGCGATTTTCGCTTCCGCGTCTTGTATATACGAGTTTGTCATTACTTTGAACTTATTCAAGCAGCAAGGGCGGAATATCATTGTGGTTTCGTCTGTGTGTTCTTTGATTTATTGAAGTTGTCATCTTTGATAATGGCTTATGTAAGCCGAAAGCTTAGATTGGATTTAAACATGTATCAATATGGTGATTTTCTTTCGTCTTTCAACGATAATGTGATTAAGCTTATCAGACAATACGAAAGGAACTTACTTAAAATAAATAGACAAAACTTGTCTATATTATTTAATGAAACATACATTAATGAAAACTTGCTGCCGAAATATACACAATATATATATATATATATATATATATATATATATATATTATAGTACCACGGGACTCATTGACGAAGAAGACATAAACTAGACTCGATATAGCGCCGCTACTCACTCAGTTCCGTTCACCGATACCCATCCAAGTATACAGAGTTATCCAGAGGAAGAAATTGGAAATAAAAAAGAAAGAATTAAAAACATCAGAACTGGGCGAGATAAATCGTCCAGTGCCTTAAGTCTTTAGTCCAAAGTTAAAAAAAACCCCAAGCGGGTAGAAAGACTAAAATGTAGAGTGCTCAATACGCTAAGTAGAGTGGGAAGGTAGGTTTAAAAAATTTAAAAAAGAATTCAACCTCAGCGTCGTGACTGCACGCTCCGAAAGTATTCTTACAGTTAACAATATCACATTTCTAAAAAAAACACCTCTTTCGGATTACACTTAATCTTTCGATGTCCTGTTATTACCTGGAAACGATCGTATGAAACGATTGAAAGCTAAGCTAGTAGTAAAAGAAAAGACCTGATAAAACCGGAATTTATAAACAAGGATCATGCCATTCATTAACGGATTCGAGGTTAATGTATTTTATTATTAAAAATTGTTTGCGAGAGTGATTCTTGCCATATCATTAACTTCATTATCTGCTTTTCGTATGAATGATTTGCGTATTATAAATTGAAACCGCACAATATACTTGATATATATATATATATATATATATATGTATATATATATATATATATATATATATATGAATAGATCAGGATAGATACATATGAACAGATTGAAAGGTATATAAAGATAAATACATAGATATGAACAAATTGAGAATAGATAAATTAATTAATTAATCTTTTTCTTATTCCGTTCATTATTAATGTTTCCGTTACTAATTCTTCTATATCCTGCAACCCCTTGGGTCTTAGTAGATTTTTGCCTTGCATGGGATGATCAGTCAGTTATGTGCTATGCGTGATACACGCTTAGGCGATCACGTATCTTTCGATACATGATTGACGAGGCAGATTTTTTCCCGCAGTAGGTTGCCGTTTCTTTCTGCGGTATACCAATTGCCATCCAAGGCTATAGAACCCGGTCTGTCATGGGGAGAGAAGAAGAGGATTCATACCTTTCCCAAGGATTTGACTGGAATTCGAACTCGGTTCTCCGATTCTTCAATCCGAGCCGCTATCCATTACCGCACTGGGGTATCCACTGGGATGATACCGATGATAATAATAATAAAAAAATCCCTTACAGGCAAAAGCTTCTACTCAGGGGCACTGCTTACATATTCAGAAAACATCCTCTCATTGTAATATGCTCACTAGGCATAACTGGAGATATTTGTGCCCGAGTTCTATCAGAAATTTCGAAATTGAGACGAAGGACAACGACCAGAAGTGTCAGCAAATATTCCTGTTGCTATATCCCGAGATCTTATCGCTTGCCCAATATGTGAACTTGTAGGCGGTTCAGTAGCGAAACTGAAGTCTCACATATGGCACAAACATAAAAACTGAATGAGGTTGTCGGATCCTCATACGTCAAAATCGAAATACACCATATATATATATATATATATATATATATATATATATATATATATATATATATATGGTACGAGTGCTACTTGAGGACATTTTTAATGTTAAATAAACATCAATATCTTAGCAAATAATATATATATTTAATTCAAATTGGCACAAATATCCTTCATGATACTTCTTTATCTAATTATTCTATGAAACCACCTTTGGCTTCAATTACTGCTTCTATTCGGGCTCGAAACCGTCCACAAGCTGCAATTAAGTGGTCCCTATTCATTTTGGACATCACATAGACAATGGCGGCCTTCAGTGCAGTTATGGTACTATGAGGATGTCGATTAGTCTCCCTTTCAACGATGCTCCGCACGTAATAGTCCATAGGATTTAAATCTGGCGAGTTAGGGGGCCACATGTTGGGGGTCACAGGATCGTAAAAATTCTCTGATAACCAATCCTGGGTTACAATGGCTTTGTGAGAAGGTGCAGAGTCTTGTTGAAAGACATATGGCCTTCCATTGCATACTTTATTTATCCAGGGCTTAACAACCGTTTTAAGAACATTAATGTATCCAGCAGCATTGACCCTAAGACCTTGTGGGAAAATGTAAGGTGGCATGACATGACCTTCACTGCTCACAACTCCTAAAACCACCACAGTAGCCGGGTATTTGGTGTGCATCACCCTTGGTCCATCATAAGGAGATGCACATAGCCACTTTTCATTCCGTCTGTTTGTTTTCTGGGTCAAAGGTTTTTTTTCATCAGAGAAAAACCATAGCATGCCATGTTCGTGGGGATTTTTCACTTTGTTCAGCAACCGTTTTGAAAGCATGAGACGGTTTTCCTGTGGCTTCACCGATATGAATTGGCCTTTCCTCATTCCATATGACTTATATCGAATGTCCTGATGTACCGCGGTTCTGATAGTCCAATCTTATACCTGGAGTTCTTTGGCGATGGATTGATCTTCCGGGGTTCTCATCGATGTTGTTTTGAACATTCCGTATAAATTCTGCTGTTCTCACGGTATCAGAGCCGCACTGTGAATGTTTTTTTTTTCTTTTTGCTACAGGGGAAACATTGCCATCACATCCCTCGAGCTCCAACGAACCTCATGAACAAATCGTCTGGCAACATGTAAAATGTTATTGATTTTTAAATCGCTATGTTTTGCAGCTAAAGCAACAATGACTGCATGTCTTTTGCAGTTCTTAGGTTACCTTCTTCCTCTGACTGGGTTATCTGAAATAAAACAAAATAATATTATGATTTGAGTGCGTTGTGAACTTAAAGCAATATGGCCTCAAATAGCACTCGCATACTCTATATATATAAAATTGAACATTGAAGTCTACACTCAGAGGCGACTGACTGTTTCTTGTTAAACACAATCGTCAGGGTGCATGTATTGTCTTTTTTTTCTCGACTATTTATATATACGGGTCAGTGATGCATTGTGGGTAGTCTATTGCATTGTGGGTAATCTATTCTAACGGTTATTTTGGCGGGTGTGGTTCATTAATTTTTTAAAATATTTACTTTATTTATTTATTTGGATTAATTTATTTTACTTGTTTTTGCTTATTTATTTTTATTTTATTTGTTTTTCTTTTCGGTTTCGTTTTTAAGTAAGGCAGTAAAAATTTGTTTTCGTGATTGCATTCTGATCGTCTATGTCGTAGTTTGTTTTGGTCTGGGAAGGTAATTATAAATATTTTTCCTCCAAGCAGAGTTTTTCCATCTTAACATGTGGCTGAGAATTGCGTTTAGCATGAAACAGCCTGTCGCCTCTGAGTGTTGACTTCAATGTTCACTGTTATATTTACATTCGCTCTATCTCTGATATTGACCATTTTATCGCATAAATAGCATACCTTCAAACTATATTTCTTCATATATAGCATACCTTCAAGCTATATTTCTTCATATATTTCTTCATATATATATATATATATATATATATATATATATATATATATATATATATATATATATATATATATATATGTGTGTGTGTGTGTATTTAGGATAACAAACAATCTATATTAAAATTAAAAATTATTGCAGTGTTAAAGAACAAAAAACGTTTAGTATAAAATGTAAACATTAAGCAACAAAGCATTTCTTTTCTTTTTATGCGCCGTGTCCTTTCAGGACGTAGGCGATTATGGCTCTCCACTTCCCCCTTCACTTTCGCCCCTCTGCCCCCCAGACAACATTCTGTCATCCACTTGCTCAAACTAGCTAGGTATATCATGCTATTAATTTCCCTTGTCTCTCTTTCCCTCTATTCGCCCTGTGAGTATCAGATTCTCCTGGCTTTCTTTTCTCATTACTTGTCTCAGAAAATTCATCCGCCTCTTCCTGGTGTTAAGTATAACCCTCCTCCTTGTTTGCATCCACTCCAAGGCCTCATCGTTGCTCACACACTCGGTCCAGGATATCCTTGGCATCCTTCCGTAGAACGACATCTCCGTCGCCTCGAGTCTCTTCTTCGTCTATGAGGAGACCCTCCCAACATTTGTTGCCGTAAAGAAGGACAGATGTCACGTAACAGCTCAGTTCTCTTTTCTTTGTTACCAAAGAGATCCCCCTGTCTTGCAATACTCTGCCCAGAATATGTCTACGGATCTCAGTGTCGCACTTACAATTCTCCCAGATATTTAAACTTCTGCATCTGCTTGATTTTAGTCTGCCCAACCTGTAAATCGCATTTTGGGCTCATCCTTTTACTGATGACCATGCATTCTGTCTCGTAATTTATGCTAACCCCTCTTCTTCGCTACCTTCGGTAGGAGGTTTTGTAATTTCTTTTCCGTGTCTGCTATCAGTACTGTGTCATCTGCGTAAAAAAACATTTAAGATGACATAAAATCTTTATTTCTTGTTACAGAATAAAAAAAGACACTCCATACATAATTAAATCCTTTCAAAATTGCAATAACCATCAGGCGCCAAGAGCTCATCACAAACATCGTCATTTACAGTTTCGTCACATGGGCCCCAGTTGGTCGTCTTGTACTACGGATATCGGATAAAATGTATCTAGATTTTGGGTCTCGTCTTATTTATAGGTCGCCTTAAACGTAGAAATATACGGTATATATATGTAGTGGGGTCGGTTGAGGTCGGACGCGTTTATAAAACGAAGATATATTTTCTCATCCAGTAGTTTAAATCACCAAACCTTTCCACGCTTTCAAATTTTATCGTTTTCATAAAATATTATCATCCAACCAGAATGTCTCAAAATTCTAATATTATTTTTTTCAATCTTTAATGTTGAATGCGTCGTCCAATTTCATTCTTCTGTGTCGTTCGAAATGTCTTTTTGGCCGAGCCAATTCCATTAAATTCCGAAATGAAATCACGCAAGGTCTTTTATGTTATTATTATTGTCTTTTTATTGTCAATCGCCGTATAAAATATAAGTTTATCGACACTATAATGATGTTCAGTACTATCTATCTATCTATCTATCTATCTATCTATCTATCTATCTATCTATCTATCTATCTATCTATATCGACATATTCTCTCTCTCTCTCTCTATGTACTATCGCGACGTTCTCTCTATCTATAATGCCTTCATATCTATCTATCTATCTCAGATAATTCATATCTATCTCAGATAATTCATATCTATCTCAGATAATTCATATCTATCTATCTATCTATCTATCTATCTATCTCAGATAATTCATATCTATCTCAGATAATTCATATCTATCTATCTATCTATCTATCTATCTATCTATCTCAGATAATTCATATCTATCTATCTATCTATCTATCTATCTATCTATCTATCTATCTATCTATCTATATCGACATATTCTCTCTCTCTCTCTATGTATCTATCGCGACGTTCTCTCGATCTATAAGGCCTTCATATCTATCTATCTATCTATCTATCTCAGATAATTCATATCTATCTATCTATCTATCTATCTATCTATCTCGACATATTCTCTCTCTCTCTCTATGTACCTCTCGCAACGTTCTCTCTATCTATAATGCCGTCATATCTATCTATCTGTCTATCTATCTATCTATCTATCTATCTCAGATAATTCATATCTATCTATCTATCTATCTATCTATCTATCTATCTATCTATCTATCTATCTATCTATCTCTCTATCTATCTATCTATCTATCTATCTCAGATAATTCATATCTATCTATCTATCTATCTATTTATCTATCTCAGATAATTCATATCTATCTATCTATCTATCTATCTATCTATCTATCTATCTATCTATCTCAGATAATTCATATCTATCTATCTATCTATCTATCTATCTATCTATCTATCTATCTATCTATCTATCTATCGTATTTGATTCTCTTCAGCTAAATACAGTCCCTGGAGATTATACAGCATCTTAAATAAAAGATGATTTTAAATAACTTTTCGATTATCAATTATTGTCGATTCTTTCAAACACATCAACCACCATTTAATGATCACTTCTAAAAATATGAACGATTGAAACATCGCAATCTTTGTCTAAATATTTATCCAGTCGACGCCGTTTCTGTCTGCCTCGGCTTTTCTTGTCCCAGACAACTGATGATATTTTCTTTTTTACTTCCATTATTTTTTTTTTTGTATGAAGACAGTTTCTAAGCTACGGAAGATTTTAAATCCGTAATCATTGTCATGTTTCTCAGAAGTCGTTGATACGCCTCGCTTTGCCAGTTCCGTAAACAACGAAGGCTGAATCGTATAACGGTTCGCCTTTTTAACCGCTCATTTAACCGCTTTTTTAACCGATTTATAAACCGCTTTTTTAATCGCTTTCATTAATCACTTTTTAACCGTTCTTAAGCGCTTTTTAACAGATTTTTAACAGATTTTAAAACCACCTTTTAAAATGTTTTTATTAATCGCTTTTTAAGCGATTGCCTAATCGCCTTTTTATTCGCTTTTTAACCACTTTTAACCGCTGTTTTTACCATTTGCTGATTGCATTTTTACCCTCTTTTTAACCGGTTTTTATTAACCGTTTTTAACTGATTTTAAAATTGCTTTTATTAGCCGCTTTTATTAACGGAAAAATCTACGTAATAATATAATTCTGAACTGAATGATTGTAAATTCATTTTAATTCCTTTGCTGTTCGAGTTCATTCAAATGGCCGCTTAACCCTAGTAATGTTACAGAACATTTTAGCTTGAGCCAAAGAAGAATCTGCAATATTACTGGCCCTGACTTGACATCTCCGCTTCAGTCACTTTCCCACCGCCGTAACGTAGATTCCTGTACATTTTTCTATATACATTTTCATGTTAATCTTTCTAATGTGCTTTCCTCTTTGGTAACCCGACTTTACGAATATAAGCGCAGTACTAGATTGGCAGATAGGTCTCATCATTTTACAGTTGAAATGGCTAGATACAACCGTAAATTTTATGGTAACAAATTATTCTTTCGAACTTCTCCATTGTGGGATTCTCTTTCGGCTTCTGCTTCCCGGTCAACATTGATTTCAAAAATGTTAATGTAATGCCAGTTGTTATCTTCTGTCTTCTTAATTCCTGTTCTTTTATTGTCCTTTGCCCTTAATAATGATTTTTTTCATATTCTTTAACAGTCAGTGTCCTCTTGCGTTTTAGTGGCTTTATTGCCTTGCTTGGCGTTGTATAGGTTCACTATATAATTTTCAGACTATGTGATGAATATTCAGATTGAATTAAGTGCATTAACAAGAAGGAAATTATATTGAGAAATAAATACATTTTGTCTAAAATCATTCATATTTTCCGTCAATTTATTTCAAACTTACTGCTGAACCGACACGGGCGCACTTACCTATATATATATATATATATATATATATATATATATATATATATATTGTGTGTATTTA
Organism: Acanthosepion esculentum; assembly: GCA_964036315.1. Taxonomy (NCBI): domain Eukaryota; kingdom Metazoa; phylum Mollusca; class Cephalopoda; order Sepiida; family Sepiidae; genus Acanthosepion; species Acanthosepion esculentum. Next base: position 85,253,160 of record OZ038511.1, on the reverse strand, counting down.
GTTCAGTGGGCATGACTCTACATTTGAATGATAACTCTAACATTTTTAGGCATTTAAAACAACATGCCTGGCCGCGAACACAATTCCGGAAAATCCTTGTTGAAAACACAACTATACTTAAACATGAAAACAATAAACAAAAACTAAAAATTCTTGAAGCTATATACATAAAACAGTTGAAACCTAACCTGAACAAAATAGACTATGAAATCTCCACAAATATTCTTAAATACCTATAATTGATAACAAAAGCCATTGGTTTATACCAACAGCTTCCCATACTTAATACTTCTCGTTTTCACTCTCGCGTGGTCATGTGTGACGTCACGAGCTGCGGTGCGATTTTCGCTTCCGCGTCTCGTATACACGAGTTTGTCGTTACTTTCAAATTTTTCATGCAACAAAAACGGACTATCATTATTGTTTTGTCCGTGTATTGTTTGATATATTGAAATGTAATTGTCATCTTTGATAATGGCTTATGTAAGCCGAAATCTTAGATAGGATTAAAAAATGTATCAATATGGTGATGTTCTTTCGTCTTTCAATGATAATGTTATTAAACTTATCAGACAATATGAAAAGAACTTACTTAAAATAAATAGACAAAACTTGTCTATATTATTTAATGAAACATGCATCAATATATATATATATATATATATATATATATATATATATATATATATATATATATATATATATAAAAGATTGCCGTTGAAAATAGTATACTATTGTATTTGGAGTAGCGTCTTGAAGCCAGTCTTTGTAATTATAGCGTTCAATATCAAGAGATAGAGAATTAATAACACAAAAATTAAATGTTCACTTATCTGCCTTTACTCTCAGTCTTACAGAGATTACATACATTCGCCGGATGACATAATTGCAAAATGTAATGTAGCATACCTACAGACAATAATGGGTATGTCCCCATTCACATAAATAAAGTAGTAAATACTGTATGTTGGTCTGCAGTTGGAGATTCATTGTGGAATTGACTCACTTGTGTTGTTCTTGTTCGAAGTATTATCGTTCATTACCAACCTTCGTGTGATTATTGTATTCACTAACCTTCCCTAGGTTACAACATGTAATTTTCTTAATTTAAGATTAATACAGTTTTAAAATCATGAATTAATATTTCATGAAAATCTAGATGGGACTGATAATGTACCTGTCTATATTCCTGAAATGAGGTATTATGTACATTATTTACATCATTCGGACTCTTGTCCTCATCTTTGTCGCCATTGTACCAGAAGAAGGCCGGAGCGTACAACGGCCGAAACGTTGTAATAAATATGGCGACAAAGATGAGGACAATAGTCCGAATAATGTAAATAATGCTGATAATGTACGTTTAATTTTATTGGTTGCTATGACAAAGTGGAAAAAGTTTTCTTGTGACGTGTTTTGTCCTTTCAGACTTCATCGGACTAAATTTTTTATGTTAGTGCGACTGCATATGCGCAGGAACAAGGGATGCTGGGAATTTTCTTTCCATCACTTTTGTTATTAGATACCCCACACTGCAACAATGTAAGTTCTGCCTGGAATGGTGAAATGTTGTATGAGGCCGAGCGCAAATTTACTGTGGATGATATCGCGATCAAGGCAACCTCTAGACATTTTCATCGTAGTGAATTAAAAGAAAAGAATACTGAGTTGTTACGTGACATCTGTTCTTCTTTACGGCAGCGAATGTTGGACGATTTCCTCAAAGATGAAGAAGAGACGCGAGGCAGCGGAGATGTCGTTCTACAGAAGGATGCTAAGGATATCATGGACCGAGCATGTGAGCAACGATGAGGTCTTACAGAGGATGCAAACAAGAAGAAGCCTTATACTTAATATCACAAAGAGGCAGTTGAAGTTTCTGGGACACATAATGAGGAGGGGCAGCCTGGAGAATCTGATACTCAAGGGAAAACAGCGCGTGATATATCTGACGGGCTTGAGCAGGTGGATGACAGAACGTGGTCTAAGGGAGGGAGCAGAGGGAAAGAACTTGGTGAGAGCTGCACAGGCTAGTGGGAGGCGAAGAGCCATGATCGCCTACGTCCTGAAATGACATGAAACATAAAAAGAAAGAAAAGAATTGTTTCTCCTTTGATCAGAGTAGCATCTTTTATGTCAAAACTGTGTTCAGTCTCGGTACAGTGATTGAAAGAAAAAGAAAAAGAATCTAAATTAAATCGGCTAGATAAAAAATATACAAAAAAAAAAAAAGATTCTAAAATTCCTAACACCACTCGTTCGTACGCATGCGTAATCACACCAACGTAACAAATTTAGTCCAATGAAGTTGTGAACGCCGAAACACGTCACAAGTAAACCTTTTCTACTTTGTCATACAATTTACCTAATACTTTTCTTGATATATATATATATATATATATATATATATATATATATATATATATATATATATATATATATATGTATATATATTTATTACAATGAATCATTGAAAAACTCCTACAACAAAAAAATTGTATCATTAACTTTACTAATCTACTTTTTGTAAGAATGATTCATTCTAATATATATATATATATATATATATATATATATATATATATATATATATATATATATAATCCTAATGAGGCAGAAACTACCAATCATTATATATATATATATATATATATATATATATATATATATATATATATGTTCACTCGACTCTCCTGTCGATTCGGCGTATTAGGGTCAAGCAGATCAGTTGATTATAGTGGTGAAGGCTTTTGTGCAGAACCAACCACACTTTTCGAGGACCTGGTGCAGGTTTTGAATTCAGAGTTGCCCTTCTCCTAGACCCGTTGCCATCCTAGGCTATAGAACCCAGTCTGTCCTACTATTTACCCATAGCTGGAGGGTGAAGAAGAGGATTCATACCTTTCCTAAGGGTATTATCACGTAAGTGAATGCAATGGATTCGACTGAAATTCGAACTCGGCTCTCCGATTCCTCAATATATATATATTGCGTATTTTTATTGTTTAAAACATGTATATATATATGTATATAAAATGATGACGATATCAATAATTTGGCTTTTTCTCTTCTGCTTCTGTACATTTTTTCTTTTAGGCTAAGCGAAAACACGTCCTTGAAAAATCTTCAGTGGGGGAGGTTTATGGTTTGTGGAGGGTGGAATCATCTTTTAACGAAACTCCTCTTCGATAAAAATAACAGAAGCAAAAAAAAAAAAATACATAAGAAACAAAGAAAATATAAAGAAAACAATCGAAAAAGAAAAGAAAAAAGAAAAACAAACTAGACTAGAAAATTGAATTCTTCATTGAACAATTAACTCATTACTCGCGAAGTTAATGCCAAACGTCAGCGAATGCAAAACGCTCCCCCGCCTGCGCATGCGCACACACCCCACATCGCCAAGAAGAATTTGACAAGAAAGTGTGTTCATCGCAATGTTGAAACAATAAGTACAAATAAGAAGCAATGTGTTTATTACTTACGCAGCCATTGTTCGCGTTATTTACTTATGTTCCCTTTATTTGCCAAAGATTATCATCTGGCGGTAAAACAACATCATTCGCCGAAAGGAATGTGACCGAGTTACGCGACGTCTTCGGAGGCCAAAAAAAAAAAAAAAAAAAATTAGCGGGAAAATATATGACGAAGTTAATATCAATTTCAATTGAAGATGACGTAACAGCAATGGAGAATCCTTTTTTTCTGTCTGAATTAGACGTGATTACAAACATCTTACGAAAAAAAAAATAAGGGAAATAATTTAAACCGAAAAAAAAACAAGAATTCCTCGAAGATAAGAAAGTCTCAGGAACAAATTACATTAATCCCGCCCCCCACAAAAAATATAATAATTAATATATTATTTATGAACTCATTATCTATCTATCTATCTATCTATCTATCTATCTATCTATCTATGTTCATATCTATCTATCTATCTATGTTCATATCTATCTATCTATCTATCTATGTTCATATCTATCTATCTATCTATCTATCTATCTATCTATCTATCTATCTATCTCAATCTGCATATTATCTATCTATCTATCTCATTATGTTCATATCTATCTATCTATCTATCTATCTATCTATCTATCTATCTATCTATCTATCTATCTATCTATCTATCTATCGCAATCTTCGTATTTTCTATCTATCTATCTATCTATCTATCTATCTATCTATCTATCTATCTATCTATCTATCTATCTATCTATCTATCCCAATCTGCGTATTATCTATCTATCTATCTATCTATCTATCTATCTATCTATCTATCTATCTATCTATCTATCTATCCCAATCTGCGTATTATCTATCTATCTATCTATCTATCTATCTATCTATCTATCTATCTATCTATCCCAATCTGCGTATTATCTATCTATCTATCTATCTATCTATCTATCTATCTATCTATCTATCTATCTATCTATCTATCACACACACACACACACACACACACACACACACACACACACACACACACACACACACACACACACACACACACGTACCAGTACCCCCCTCATAATACATTACTTTTAATGTCGTCTTAATGTTTTATTCGTACTGGTGTATATTCTCTGTATTGTTATTCGATATAAAATAATATAAAAGACATATATAAAATATGGCCCGGTTGAAATTGTCTTTCATTTCCTTCCATCCATAATTTACATGTACAAAATTATAATTTTAAGGAAAAAAAAACATTCTAGTTTGAAATTTGGCCATTTTGAATTTAAGCAGGGCGCTGAATCAACTTTAGAAATTGGTCATTGAAACTGGTTCGAAATTCGGCCAATTTAATTTTATGCATGGAAGTTGAATCAGCTTCAGAAATTGGGCATTGAATCTAGTTCGAAATACTGCCATTTTAATTTTAAGCATGTTGTTGAAGCAACATCGGAAATTAGTCATTACATCAATTCCAAAATTCGGACATTCTAATTTTATGCAAGGGCGTAGAATCAACGTCAGAACTTGGTCATTGAATCTAGTTCGAATTACGGCCATTTTAATTTTAAGCATGGGTGTCAACTTCAGAACTTGGTCATTGAATCTAGTACAAAATTCGGCCATTTTAATTTTAAGTTTGGGCGTTGAATCAGCTTCAGAATTTGGACATTGAATCTAGTTTGAAATTTGGCCATTTTAGTTTTAAGCAATTGTGTTGGATCAATTCTGAAACTGGTCATTGAATCTAGTTCGAAATTCGGCCATTTGAATTTTAAGCAAGTGTTGGATCAACTTCAGAAATTGGTTATAGATATATCTTATTTTTCTTTTTCTTATATTTTTATCCCTTTTATTATTAAGTATCCCACATTGTGATAACAGACGATCTACAAAGAATCTGGGAGCAAATTTACTGTGGATGATCGAATTACTGCTTTTAAACTACAAATTTGCCATGAATTCTCTCGAACGCTCATATCAATTCTAGTAGATCCGAGCGTTCGAGGGAAATGGGAATTTTATGGGAAATTTGTAGTTAAAAAGCAGTAATTCGACCTTGCTAACAAGACGCTTCTTCTGTAGCTAAATGTTATAGCACGTCAGGTTATGAGACGGTTCCGTATAGGATACAGGTTCGATTCCTGTTACAGGACACATATTTTTTATATAATTTCTCGGACATTCAGGCCGGTAAATGTTGTTAATACTGTTTATTATAAACAGAGCATTTACTTAAATATTTGTATCTATAAAAAGAACGTATGCACAATAAATATATGAAAATAATTGTCGGACGTAGTCCATTTCATAATATATATATATATATATATATATATATATATATATATATATATATATATATATATATATATATATATATATAATATGCGCATTATTTAGTGGAAAGTGCTCAATATCAGTGATAGAGCTAACATATTAAGTTGTAGGGATATGAGTTTGTGACCCCGGGTTTCACGCTTTTGCGGTCACATACATACAGGTATACGCATTTTAGTTGACATGTATGTGTGTCTATATGTGTGAGAGTGTAAATACCAAACAAACAGAAAATATCCCTCCCACCTCCAAACATAATGAAACTCAAACAAGCATAATTAGATCTAATTTTAAGAAATAAAACTAGGTTGTCTGATCAAGCGAGGATAAACAAATGATAGAAATTAAGGAGGATTTGAGATAATCATGATTAAGTAATTCATCGAGTTTAGAAGAAACCTCAACAGAATGCAGAAAGCACTGGACGGCCGTTTCGTCCTATATTTGGGACTCATCAGCAGTGCGCATCCACTACCGAGAATTGAAACCCGGACAGTTATTTCTAAGCTCATGAAAGACTGGTCTAAACAAAATATATTGAAGTTTTGAACTGGCCCACTAAGTCTCCAGATTTAAACCCAATAGAAAATTTGTGGGGAATTTTGTCAAGAAGTGTATACAAAAATGAACGTCAATTTGAAGATGAAGAAACTTTAAAATCTTGCATTAAACAGTATTGGAATGAAATTCCATCTGAAACTCTCAGAAATCTTATTGATTCAATGCAAAACAGGTGCGTTGAATTATTACAATAGAAAGGGAATAAATGTAAATATTTCATTTTGCTGTTAAATACTCTGTGTTCATGAAATAAAATCTATCTATCTATGTATCTATCGCAATCTGCGTATTATCTATCTATCTATCTATCTGTGGTCATGAAATAAAATTTATAAACGAAATGGATAATTAAAGTCTCCGTCTTCTTATTATGATTATATATATATATGAAATTGTTTGGAGGATTTGAGATAAACATAATTAAGTAATTCATCGAATTTTGGAAGAAACCTCAACAGAATGCAGAAAGCCCTGACGGCCGTTTCGTTCAATATTTGGGACTCATCAGAAGTGCGCATCCACGACCAGGAATTGAAACCCGGACAGTTACGTTATTAAACAAACGTCATACCAACTGTACCACGGGCCCCGATTTAAACACGGCATAGCGCCGCTCATTCACATATTCCGTGGTGGAACTCATCCAAGTTCCTTAAACCAAGAATTGTGCCCCCGGGAGCCACGACTACTATCACCAAGACGCTCCATCCAGAGCATTAGAAGCCGGTTCAAGCAAGGATATACAAGAAATTGTTAGGAGGATTTGAGATAATCATAATTAAGTAATACATCGACTTTTAGAAGAAACCTCAACAGAATGCTGAAACGACCGTCCAGAGCTTTCTGCATTTTGTTGAGGTTTCTTCTAAAACTCGATGAATTACTTAATTATGATATATATATATATATATATATATATATATATATATATATATATATATATATATATTCAACCTGAGAACACCGAAGCTTACACACGTCGTAGTTGTTGATAAAAAGCCTTTCCACTTTATTATAACTAAATTTGTTTCGGATATTATTCGACATCCCACTAACACGCACTTACATATACAGGTGTATCAAAAATAATTTTACAAAATTTGGGGACTGGTTCTTCACACGAAAACAAGGACAAAAGTCCCTATAAACTTATGTCGAGTGTGAGTTCAATATCTGGTTAAGGCGGTGGAGAACTTGGAGAGTGGAATTAACAGGAGATAACTGACAAATGACATCCATTGGAACGAGACCGCAGCGAGCGAAATAAAGGGTTAAGTTCGACATTCCAACCACCTGAAGAAGGCAGGAGCGTACAACGGCCGAAACGTTGTGATAAATATGGCAACAAAGATGAGGGCGATAGTCCGAATGATGTAAATAGTATATATACGCGTGTTTGAAACAGAGGATGCGTTTCTTTTTAAAATTTTAAGCGTACACAAGAAAGCTGCCGGAATGCACACTTTCTTTTTTTTTTAAAGTTTTGTTGTGTATCGGTAGACGTAATGCACACGGTTAAAAAACCCAACAAAACAGGGCGTCTATTTCAAACACGCGTATCCACTAAAAATAATGTTTGAAGTAATAAAGATGTCGGATTAAAAAAAATAAACCCATTAATTGTTACACACACACACACACACAGAGACACACACACACACACACATATATATATATTTTAAAGACATTTATGATATGTTTAACGTTGTTTTTATAGATACAAGATAAAAAGAACGTTAAACATATCATAAATGTCTTTAAAATAAATTGTCGGACATTGTCCAATTCAAATATATATATATATATATATATATATATATATAT
>OZ038511.1:85227833-85244770 GCA_964036315.1 Acanthosepion esculentum | reverse complement strand
CATCTTCCTTCCTTCCTTCCTTCCTTCCTTCCTTCCTTCCTTCCTTCCTTCTTTCCTTCCTTCCTTCCTTCCATCCTTCCTACCTGCCTTCCTTCCTTCCTTCTTTTCGCATATGACTTTGTCTTAACTTCGTTCTTACCTCATCTTATCTTTTCTTTCTTTCTTTCTTTCTTTCTTTCTTCTTTCTTTCTTTCTTTCTCTTTCTTTCTTTCTTATCTCTTGTCATCTTTCGTCTTTTTCTTTTGTTGTCATTCCTTCATTTCGCCTTCCTTTCACCCTCCCTCTCTATTTTTCTTTTCCTTTCCTTCCTTCCTTTCTTCCTTCCCCCTTTCACATATTGCTTTGTTATTTACGTTCTTTTCAACTCATCATATCTTGTTATCTTTTCTTTCAGTATTTCCTTCTTTCTTTCTTCTCTCTTTTCATTTTCCGTTCTTTTCTTTCTTTTTCTTTTGTTGTCCTTCCTTCATTTCTCCTTCCCCACCCCTCTGTTTTCCTTTTTAGACACTTTCCAATTAATTTGGGCGATGTGAAACCGACAAATAAACCATTTCTCCCTTTCCGTCGATATTCGCTGACAGCAGGCCTGTGTATAAATATATATATCTTTTTTTTTTTGCTCAGCATATCCGTGGAGATAAGCAGACTCCATCCAATCATTCCTGCCAACCATTTTTTTTTTATATTTATTTTATTGTCTAATTTTGTTCAATTCCTTCAGTTGTCATTTGATTTCTGCGTCTAACTTCTCTTGTTCGGGACGGTTGAACAACCGATGCGAAAACGAGGCTGGAACGGTCAGTAAGTAATTAACACAAACGCCGATGACGTCACGCACTCGTAATATTAAGAGCTGCTTCTTTTTGGTACGGCACTGACCTTTTCTTTTCCTTTCCAAATACCACATCGATCTCTTTGTCTCACGCTCGCTTCTGGTTGGTGATATTGATCAAGTAATTCTTCCACAGCCGATATGGGATAACTTGGTGTCTTGCGCTAGCTCCACACGATCTGAAATTTAATTGAGTTCATGTATATCGCTCACTTTCACACCCTGTCTTCTTTGTCAAGCATCCAACTCTTTCCTACAGTGCAGCTGTCCTTTTACGCCATCCTAAGCAAAAGAGAGCAAAAAAATGGCGTTCGTCTTGTCCTATCTTTCGTAAATCCCCGTCTTCATTTTATCGCTTACTTTAATCAAAACAAGCGAAAGATAGAAAGAAAGAAAGACAGAATAAAAGAAAGAAAGAAAGGTGTGAGAGAAAAAAAAAGGAAGAAGAAGAAGAGAATACAGAGAGACCAGAAAAGAGAGGAAAAGTAAGAGATAGATAGTGGAAGAGAAAGAGTGAGAGAAAGAAAGAAAGAAAGAAATTATAAGTGCTGAATTAAAAAAGAAAAGAGTAACAGTAAGAGAGAAAAAAGAAAGAAAGAAAGAAAGAGGGAAGGAGTGAGATGAGGAGAGAGTCAAAAGAGAGCTATGTAGAAAAGAAGGTCAGAGGAAGTGTGAGAGAAAATAGGAAGGGGAGGAAATGCAGAGAGAGCGGAAGATAGAAGGATAGAAAGATGTGGATAGTTGAAGAGAAAGAGAGAGAAATAAAGAAAGAAATTAGAAGTGTTGAAATAAAAAAACAAAAAATTATGAGAAAGAAAGACAGAAGGAGCGAGTGAGTGAGAGGAGGAGAGATAGTAAAAAGAGGTTATGCAGAGATGAGGTAGGAAAAGGCGTGAGGGAGAAAAGAGAAGGGGAGAGAATACAGAGCGAGCGGAAAAGAGAGGAATAGAAAGAGGTAGCTAGTTGAAGAGAAAAGGGAGAGAGAAAAAAGAAGGAAAGAAAGAAAGAGCGAGGGAGGAAGGAAGCAAGTGGAAAGAGAGTAAAAGTAGGTTTATACAGAGAGGAGGTAAGGGAATGCGTGAGATAAAAAAGGGAAGAAGAATAGCGAGAGGGCAGAAGGGAGAGAATAGAAACTGAAGGAGGTGGAGAGTTGAAGAAAAAAAGGGAGAAAGAAAGAGAGAAAGAAATTAGAAGTGTTGAAACAACAAAAGAAAACGCAAGGATCAAAGCTTGAAAAGAAAAAAAGAAGAAAGAAAGAAAGAAAGATATAAAGAAAGAAAGAGTGTGGAGGCGAGAGTAAAATTGAGGTAATAGAGAATTATGTAGAGAGGAGGTAAGAGAAGGCGTGAGAGAAAAAGAAGAATAGAATATAGTGAGAGTAGAAGGGAGGCGGGATAGAGAGAGATGGAAACTGAAGGGTGTGGGGAGGGGAAGAGAAATTAAGAAGAATGGAAAAAGGAAAAAGAAAGAGGAAGATAGATGGAAATAAAAAGAGAGAAAGAAAGACTACACCAAAAGGAAGAGAAAAAAGAGTGAGGCTGAGAGAAAAAGTGATTCAGAGAGAGAGAGAGAGAGAGAGAGAGAGAGAGAGAGAGAGAGAGAGAGGGAGAGAAAGAGAGAGAGAGAGAGGGAGAGAGATATTCAGATAGAGTAAGAGATTCAGAAAGTGATAGATAGATAGATAGATAGATAAGCAGGCTCGTCGCCAATGCATTTTGAGTAGAGTTGGGAACCGGCCTTTAAGACAGGGTTGGGAGAGGGTAAAATTTTACATTATTTTCACAAGGGGGCGAAAATAAATTAAGGGGGTGCGATCCGCCCATTCCCTGGCAATGGACTTGGGAATAGAAAGTCGTTAGGAAATATATATATATATATATATATATATATATATATATATATATATATATATATATATATATATATATATATATATATATATTTAGTGATAGTGAGACAGCCAGAGAGGAATGCATAACCGGAAAGGTGAGAGGCTGATAGAGTGATAGAGAGAGAAAGAGAGCGAGAGTGAGAGAAGGTGAGAGAGAGGGAGAGAGAGAGAGGGGGGAGAGAGTAGAAAAAATGGGACAGAGTAAAAGAGATATGAGAAAGAGAGATGAAGAGAAGTGGGAAGAGATGAAAGCATCACTAAAAAGAGGAATGGTATCAAAATTAATGCGACTGAAGGTCACCGGATTCCTTCGCCTATTTGTAATGTTAATAAGTGCTGATGAAGTGAGATTCCAATCCATGTAACATGACAAGCAAGGGTATCGAGATTAGGGGGACAGAAATTATGGGTAGGGAAAGAAAGCAAATAAATAAACCCATGTCAAAAATGAGGCGACAAGAGAGGGGAACGTCATCTTTGTTGAAATCAAGAAGAAGCTGTCAGCCAATAACAAAATTTGTTACACACCATACTGTATTTGACGAAGACACCCCCACACACACACCATAGTGCACTTACAAAAGAAGACACACAAATGAAAAGGGAGGTAGAGTAATTTAGAAAAAAAATCAGGAAGAAAAAAGAATATCAACATGGCTGATGCTAACCTCCAGGAGAGTGGCCCCTTGAGCTTTCCCGAGAAAACTTTCTCCCCTGACATAAAGTGGAAAGATTATATTGAATCCATTGCTAGGTCTAACAATGATGGTTCACTATGTTCCTGATTTACATTTAGAAATTCTTATATCTTTATATATCTTATATTCTTGGTCTTGACATGGCATCTCGGTTTCAGTCACTTTAATGTAGTGGAAAGGTTTATATTGAATCCATTGCTAGATCTGTTGCTAAATAAGTTGGTTCACAGTGTCATGGTAGACAATTAATCTCTCCTGAATCGATTTTATATATTTGTAAAGCAAATGAATAAATCCATGACAAAAATGAGGCGACAAGAGAGGAGAACGCCATCTTTTTTTGTAATCAAGAAGAAGCTGTCAGCCAATAACAAAATTTGTTACACAACATACTGAATTTTACGAAGACACACACACACACACACACACACACACACATACACACACACACACACACACACACACACACATATATATATATATATATATATATATATATATATATATGCACACACACCATAGTGTATTTAAGAAAGAAGACACACAAATGAAAAGGGAGGTAGAATAATTTAGAAAAAAACGCCATCAGGAAGAAAAAAGAAGGAACATATCAGCATGGCTGATGCTAACCTCCAGGAATTTGACTCTTTGGGCTTTCACGAGCTAATATTCTCCCTTAACATAAAGTGGGAAGATTATATTGAATCCATTGCTAGGTCTGCTGCTAAGAAAGTTGGTTTATTTTGCCATGTTAGAAAATTTTTCTCTATTGAATCTATCTTAGATATTTATAAGTCTACCATTCGTCCATCCTTCAAATATTGCTGCCACGTCTGGTATTGTGCCTCTGCTATATATTTAGAGATTCTTGATGAAATCCAAAGAAGAATCTGCAATGTTATTGATCATGATCTGGCATCTCGGCTTTAGTCCCTTTTCCACCATTATAACGTAGCTCCCACGTGCCTTTTCTATAAATATTTTAATGTTAATTGTTCTGACGAACTTTACTCTATGGTACCTAGACTTTATGAATTTAACTGCAATACTAGATTGGCGGATAGGTCTCATCATGTTACAGTTGAATTGGCTAGATGTAACAGTAATTTTTTGATAACAGTTTCTTTTCTCTCACTTCTCGACTGTAAAACTCTCTTGCTTTCCAGCCAACTTTGATCCTAAAAAAAATTAAATGCAACGACAATCGTTATCTACTGTTTTCTTGATTTCTTTTTTATTCTTGTCGCTTAGAATAATGAAGAACCTCTACTGGCAGCAAACAGCACGCATGCGCATAGAGAACGAGTTCGGAGAATATACACAAATAGAAAGGGACGTAAGGCAAGGATGTGTCTTCTCACCGGACCTATCCAACCTATACAGCGGGGCAATTCTAAGAGAATTGGAAATCCTACCGGGATGTAGCATTGGCGGCCACAATCTTAACAGCATAAGATACGCAGATGACACAGTACTGATAGCAGACACGGAAATTAAATTACAAACCCTCCTTTCAGAAGGTTGCGAAGGAGAGCGAGAAGAAGGGACTAAGCATAAACTACAAAAAGACAGAATGCATAGTCATCAGTGAAAGGATGAGCCTGTAATACGATCTTCAGGCCGGGGACACTAAAATCAAGCAGGTGTAGAAGTTTAAATACCTGGGAAGTGTTTTCACAGAGGACACGGCAAGAGCGACACTGAGATCCGTAGACGTATTGGAATGGCCAAGGACGCATTCCAAAAGCTGGGCAGAGTATTGCAAGACAGGAGGGTCTCTTTGGTAACAAAGAAAAGAGAACTGAGCTGTTACGTGACATCTGTTCTCCTTTACGACAGCAAATGCTATACAGACTCCTCAAAGATGAAGAAGATACTCGAGGCGACGGAGATGTGGTTCTACAGAAGAATGATAAGGATATCATGTACCGAGCGTTTGAGCAACAATGAGGTCTTGGAGAGGAGGCAAACAAGGAGGAGGCTTATACATAACATCAGGAAGAGGCGGCTGATGTTTCTGAGACACATAATGAGAAAGGAGGGATTGGTAAATCTGATACGCACAGGTCGAATTGAAGGAAAGAGAGACAAGGGAAAGAAACTAATGATATTCCTGGCGGGCTTAAACAAGTGCATGACAGAACGTCGTCTGGGGGAGGAACCAGAGGAAAGGAACTTGTTGAGAGCTGCAAGAGATAAAGGGAGGTGGAGAGCCATGATCGCCTACGTCTTGAAAGGACACGGTACATAAAAAGAGTACCAGCTTCGTGCTGTCCAGTTAAATTTGATCTTCACAGTGTTAAATGCAATGCCAATCGTTATCATTTGTCTTCTTACCTTCTGTTCTTTTATTGTTCTCTCTCCTTAATAGTAGTTTTTTTAAGCACAGTAAGAAGACGGAATGCATGGTCATCAGTAAAAGAATGAGTCCGAAATGCGATTTACAGGTTTGGGGCGTTAAAATCAAGCAGGCGCAGAAGTTTAAATATCTGGGAAGTGTTTTGACAGAGGACGGTAAGTGTGACACTGAGGCCCGTAGACGTATTCGGATAGCCAAGGACGCATTCCAAAAGCTGGGCAGAGTATTGTAAGACAGGATGATCTGTTTGGTAACAAAGAAAAGAGTACCGGGCTGTTACGTGACATCTGTTCTTCTTTACGGCAGCGAATGCTGTACAGACTCCTCAAAGATGAAGAAGAGACTCGAGGCGACGGAGATGTTGTTCTACAGAAGAATGATAAGGATACCTTGGACCGAGCGTGTGAGCAATGATGAGGTCTTAGAGAGGATGCAAACAAGGAGGAGGAGGCTTATGCTTAACATCAGGAAGAGGCAGATGAAATTTCTGGGACAAGTAATATGAAAGGAGGGCTTGGAGAATCTGATACTCACATGTCGAATAGATGAAAAGAGAGACAAGTGAAAGCAACGCATGACATACCTGGCGGGCTTAAGCAAGTGGATGACAAAACGTGTTTTGGGGGCGGTGGCAGAGGGACGAGACTTATTGAGAGCTACAAGGGATAGGGGGAAGTGGAGAGCCATGATCGTCTACGTCCTGAAAGGACACGGCACATAAAGAAAGAAGACATGTAAATAAATATTTGTTTTGGCATTTAAGAATTAATTGAGTAGATAATAAAAAAAAAGAAATAAATAAAGAATTGAAACATCCTATATTTATCAAACTTAAGAAAATCCCACATTATTTGAGAAAAATTAGCCTAAAATAATGGCGACTATCATTTACGTCGCTGTCAGATGGATCCTGCACAATGCATGTATCAAGCTTCGATGATGAAGCCCTAAAATCGTTAGTGGGTAACCACCCACGGCAAAGTAGCCGTGAATTTGCAAAGATGTTAAAACGCAACACAGTCTACTTATTTATTATTATTATTATTATTATTATTATTATTATTATTATTATTGTTTACAATAATAATTTTATATTTGCAACAACTGAAAACTTGTAAAATCGGATTAAAACTAATACAATATTCATGATTTACCAATTTATAAAGAAATAAATATGAAAACAAATATGTATTTTATTTTTCTTACTATTTCACACTTAGTAAGCCCTTTGAGTCTTAGTGACTTTATTGCCTTGTCAGTGGTGAAATGATTAAAAAAAGGAAGAAAAGAAATTGGAAGAAATGGAAAGAAAAACAAAATGCAAGGGGAGAAATGAAAAGAAAGGAAGAAGAGGGGCTGTATGATAAAGATAATGAAACGAGAGAAAAAGAAACCGTTTAACGAAGAAAATACGAGAGACAACGAAAAAGCAAAGAAGAAGATTTCGGCAAAATCTAAAAAAGGAATAGCTAGAAAGATAAAGAGACAGATGCAGACAAAATGAGATAGATACATAGATAGATGATGGCGAGGCTGAGATAAATGATGGAGAAGCTGAGAAGAGGATGAAGATGCTAGATAAGAACATAGAAATACAGACTGTTTCGATGTATCACAGATCTTCAGTGTGGCTAGACATCCGATTGCTTAAAGTCGGGATCGAAACCCAAACGATTTGGTATCAGTCAGATATTCTACCTCTAGGCTGTCGTCGCGCGGAAGGGAGTAAGGCAAATTTGAATGTTTTTCTATACGAAATACGCCAGCGGCCCTGAGAGCTCAATTCAATTCGGTTGTGGAGCAATGCGTTAATAGCAGCATGAGCCACTTTTTAAAATTAACCTTTTCTCAAAGAGAGACCTCAACCGGATTTCCCGGGAGCTTATATATATATATATATATATATATATATATATATATATATATATATATATATATATATATATATATGTAGGCAGCAATCCTTCGTTTATGCATGTTTTATTAAAAACGACAGACAAGGTACTACGATTGAATTTTTTATTTAATTTTTCTTGTGTTCGAACAAGAGCTTTCTTTACAGGACAAACGGCGTGTAAGAACTGTGTTTAGTAGGGAAAATCCAACTCTTAACAATAGTAACTACGAACAAGGCCACAATGTGCTAACCGTATTCGGAAATTTAAAAACATCCCTACTACACACTAAGAGATACACACAATGCACACCCTCAATTAAGCTGAACAATCGAATCATCCTTGATAATGGCTAAACGTATAGCCGAAAGCGCTCGGAAACATAAAACATTTGGACAGTTCCTACACACCATTTGTCCTGTAAAGAAAGCTCTTGTTCGAACACTAGAAAAATTAAATAAAAAGCTCAATCGTAGTACCTTGTCTGTCGTTTTTAATGAAACATGCATATATATATATATATATATATATATATATATATATATATATATATATATATATGTGGGTATGTGTGTGTGTGTGTGTGTGTGTGTGTGTGTGTGTGTGCGTTACAGTCCTGATCCCTTTCATTTAGCTCTACGTGATCCGACAACTCACATAATTCGATGCTATTTTAATCAGCCGCCATTATATTAGTTGACCGCCAACCAGGACAGCACCACACATTGTTGCAACATTCTGCAGGAACCGACAGCAGCAGAGTGTTTTGGTGTTACGGTCCTCTTTATATTTGCCCACTCACGACAGTAAGTATATACATTATTTTTGTTTTAGGATTTTTTTTTAAGACTTTGAGTTGCTTGAAACAACAAAAACCTTCTTTAGAAGCATTAATGATTGTTTCATTTCCTGTTTTAAGCTTTGTCATGCCTTTGATAACATGGCAATATGTACGTGGAATGAGCTGGCAAAATTATATTTACATAATGTCTTTTAAAAACTGATTTCATGTAATAAGTTTACAAAGCTTTCTAATTCTGTCTATAAGTCGGGAGAGGTTAATTTTTCATTGAACTAAATGCTTCTTTAGGAGATTTAAGCATTTCTAATCAAGTATGTCATTATATAAGGATTTAATATCATAGTCATGAGTTTATCTGTCATATTTATCTGTCTTTAGACTTTCATCTGGATGTCATGCATGGTGCCAAGCCCATTCAGAAATATCTAAAGTCTCACCTGGATACAACTAAGATTCCTAAGATCAATGGTGAAAAAGGCTTTGGGTGAGTAAAGCTTGAGGCTCCTGGCAAAGATCATCCTTTTTTTTTAATATTGTGGACTGGTGCTACAGAATCAAATAACTGTACCAAATAACAGAAACCACATTGTTTAAGGACTATCAACAGCAGCAACAACTAAAATGGATAGCGCATCTAACTCAAAGATGTATATTTACCAATTCAAGATTGGTAAGTATATATTAGTTTTAAGCTTTTTTTGCCTTTGAATTACATGAGACAATAAAAACCTTGGTTGGAAGCATTAATAATTGTTTTATTTCCTGTTTTAAGCTTTGTTCTACCTTTGATAACACAGCAATAAATATATGGAATGATTTGACAAGTCTATATTTACATAACTTTTTTTTTCTTTAAGAGGTGATTTCTATCATCCAGTATTTTCTTGGTCCGGCAGTGACCTGGTCCCAAGGGTGCTAGATTAAAGTCGGACTGCATAATTTAATTTTCAATGTTTTGAAGGGACTAGGACTTGGAAACATACCGAGAAGAAGGATAATAATACACATTTTTGATACTGGTTTTCTTTTCTCTGGGGTAGTGAGACATTCGTGGATCAGTCGTGGATCTTTTTGGTTTTAGGCTTTTTTTCAGGCTTTGAAACAATAAAAACCTTGCCTGGAAGCATTAATAATTGTTTTATTTCCTGTTTTAAGATTTGTCCTACCTTTGATAACTTACCAATATATATGTAGAATGAGATGGCCTGGCTATGTTTAGCAGGGTGTATTTAGAGGTAATTTCTATTATCCGCCATTTTTTGTGCCACGCCAACGTCCGAAAGGTGGAGGAATAAAGAAGTCGAACTGTAAAATAAATTTCTAGTTTGGCGTATTTATTCGATAAAATCTTAAACAACAGTTTACATAAAGGCCCAGGATCTAAAAATAAAAGTTTATGATTAAGATTTATAGCAGTGGCTCTCAACCGGGGGCCATATGGACACTGGGTTCCATGTAACATTACTGGGGATCTACACAAACAAAATCAAATTGGAGGCTCACGGTAATATTTTATTTTTCCATAGATCAATTTCCCTTTGGAATGGTTGTTATAACTGAGAATTGGAATTTCTACCGTAATCTACGCCATATTAAATTATTGAAAAAAGAAAAACAACTCTAAAACTAGCAGAAAACGAAATCAAGCAATGTAAATTAGCGTCCCTTTTTACTCTACCAGATGTTTTGATTTTAAAAGTGGAATAAAACTGAGAAGGATATATAAAGGAAGGATTATATATATATAGGAAAATTATATAACGATTATAATTTATTATATAAATTAATCTAATATATTATAATAATACAGTTATGACCAAGTAAATGGTTAAAGAAATAAGAAAACAAACGTTACAGATATATCATATATTAAACAGTAAGTACAACAGAAGAGTATCACACGATTAGTGTGTCGGATGACCCAGTGTTAAATCTATTCGACTGTTAATATTTAACAGTTCCCCTCCACGAGAGATTTATGTGGCACAAGGCAGAGTTTAATGTAGGGCAATCCAAGCCCGTATGCGCGGCCAAAATTCTCCATAGACCCCGTATAAAATGGGGTTGGGTAGCTGTTTCCCGAGACGAGACCCTGCCCTTCGACATAGCCTCGTCTGGGGATCCTCTCTGCCCGGGGGCAGAGAGTTTGACCAGCACAGCTGGAACCGATCTATTCGCCTGTTAATATTTAACAGCACCCCACGAGGGATGTATGTGCCACAACGCCGAGTTTAACGTGGGTTCTTCGAGCCCGTAGGCTCGGCCAAAAATATTCCCTTAGAAACCATATAAACGGGTTCAGGGTCTGTCTACCTCCCCGGACGAAATTTTGCCTCGTCCGGGTTCCTCTCTGCTTAAGGTAGAGAGTTCGACAGCGCACAGTGCGACAGATCTGTTTAACTGTTATATTTAACAGCCCCCTCCTACGAGTGATATATGTGGCACAAAGTCGAGTTTACCGTGGGTTTTCCGAGCCAGTAGGCTCGTCCAAAAATATTCCCTTAGAACCCGGACGAAACTTTGCCCTTCGGCAAAGCCTCGTTCGGTTTCCTGTCTGCTCAAGGCAGATTTTGACAGTTGAACAATCTGGTCCACTGTTATATTTAAGCCTCGCCCCGGTTTCTCTCTGCGTTCGACAGTAACGAATAATCTATGTGACTGTTCCACCAAGGCCTTCTCTCCTACTAATCTTATAGTAGGCGGAAGAGTCCAACATAGTGGGAGGACATCACAACTAATAAGATTTTCAATTATTAATAAAACAAAATATATAAACTAATTAATATAAAATATTAAATAAAGAAAAAAAAATTAATTTAATATATAAATTATATTAGGATTGTATATAAGGAAGCATATCTTTATTATGAGTGTGTTATTTTAATACAATCCCTAAACCTATCCACTAATAAAAAATCAAATAATCTCTTTTTATCGAATGGTTATGGGGTTCCGCTAAAAACAATTAAAAGGGATCCATGGGTAAAAAAGCATGAGAACTATTGATTTGTAGTTTTTTCTCTTCTTAAATTCCCGCCCAAGGTACAAAACGCAACAAAGATCAATTATTTATTCAAATAAGTATGATAAATGATTCTTATTGGACAATTTCCCAAATTTGAACAAATAATCAAAGCGGGAAGTCTATAGTTTACAGCACTTGAAAGTCCTGGGTATGACGATAAACTACACCCGGCAGAAGATTAGAGGTTTTGGGGAGTATAGACCCACTTCTTAATTGCTCTTGTTCCCAGTTTCATTTTGATCCGGGGTAGTAGTACCTGTTAGGGTCCCAGCTATGAGCAAATACCGCAAGCAAATAAAAAATACTATGAAAGTAGATTTTTTAATAACAGAAATACTTAAAAAACTATTACCAGAAATAAATTTTTGAAGAAAAAAAAAACAAACTATTACCAGCAATACATTTTAAAAATAAAATTACCAGCTATACGTTTTTGAGGAAAAAATATTAAAAGAAATAAATTTTTGACAAAACAAAAATATTACCAGAAAAATGCTGTAGGCATTCATTGACTCATTGAGGTTGATATGCCGTAAAACTAACAAATCAAACTAAAATTGAAAATAATTTATCTAAACTCAACTTAATTTTGTCACACATTGTTCTAAAAAAAGACTTAATACAAAACAAAATAATAACCTAAAACTTGAAGGAGTAATTTACTATATTACATGTAATAATTGCTACAAATAATACATAGGAGAAACCGCAAGGAAATTAAATAACATATTATATGAAAAAAAGCGATCTTTTGTAAAACAAAACATTAAATGCATTAGTTGCTCATTGGAATGAAACTGACCATAATTTTGACTTAAATAATATTACTCTAATTAAAAGAGAAAACAATTTACTGAAGCGAAAATATTTAGAAAGTGCTTTAATCGGTAGATGATCCATAGTAAATTTACATCCAGGTTCCATTAAACATGTCACGTGGAACTAGAACAGTCTGCCCCAGTGAGCGAAATAAAAGGTTCAGTTCGACATTCCAACCACCTGAAGAAGGCCGGAGCGTACAACGACCGAAACGTTGTAATAAATATGGCGACAAAGATGAGAACGCTTATTTGATTTTTGCAAGAATTTCCAAATCAGCGTGTTTTCTACCGCAAAAAAAAAAAATGATGCTAAATTTTCCGTATAATCTTTGGCTCACCGCTGACGCAAGAAAAACAAGATTTTTAACCAAAATTTCGGACGTGTTAGAAAGGGTTAAAGAATTTAATAAAATACTTTGTTTTTTTCCCCTTAATAATAACGTAAACATATATTAGACTTTCGATTATTTTGTGTGCAGTCATTGATAACAAAAAATAAGTAAATAAAAAATAAACTATCTGAAAAGTAAAATTTGTCCAGCGATTTTTATTTGCAGCAAATCTGAAAAAGACCACACCCAGAAAAGAAATAAAACTCAGAAAACAAATACACAAACACACGCCCCTAAATCTGAATAAACTTCAAAACGTCTTTAACACTTCTTCGTCAGTTTCGTTTTTTTTATACAGTCTAAGAGCCATTCAACGTAGAGTGCTACTAGATAAACTCGGTGTAATAAAAGAGGCAAAACATGCGGCTTACGATTGAAGGCTACGATTGTAGGGATTCGGAAAGCATACACTCAGGAGTTTTTTACACGAAAGTAAAGCTGCCTACTTGGAAATGATTGAATTTCTGCGATGAAGAGGGATCATTATTTACATTCGGATTAATGCCCTCATCTTCGTTGTTATTGCCACAAATGTGCGCCCATGAAAACCCATGGTAACATCCATAGAATTTCGAGCTGAACTCTTCATATAATTAATCCATATCAGTAGACTACTGTCTTTCTAGGGATATCACGTCATGTTCTTATGGCCTTAGACATTCAAACTGGTCCCTAGAGATATATTCGAGTCTATATCCCTAGAAATTCGAACTGAACCCTAGAGATATCTTCGATTCTGTGTCCCTAGACATTGAAACTGAACCCTAGAGATATCTTCGAGTCTATGTCCTTAGACACTGAAACTGAACCCTAGAGATATCTTCGATTCTGTGTCCCTAGACATTGAAACTGAACCCTAGAGATATCTTCGAGTCTATGTCCTTAGACATTGAAACTGAACCCTAGAGATATCTTCGAGTCTATGTCCTTAGACATTGAAACTGAACCCTAGAGATATCTTCGAGTCTATGTCCTTAGACATTGAAACTGAACCCTAGAGATATTTTCGAGTCTATGTCCTTAGATATTGAAATTAAAGCGTAAAGATATCTTAGAGTCTATATAACCAGACATTCAAACTGAACCCCAGAGATAACTGCGAGACTGTGTCCCTAGACATTGAAATTGCACCCTAGAGTTATCCTCGAGTCTATGTCTCTAGACATTTAAATAGAACCCTAGAGATATCTTCGAGTCTATGTCCCTAAACATTGAAACTGCGCGCTAGAGATATCTGCGAGTCTGTGTCCATAGAGATTGAAATTGCACCCTAGAGATATATTCGAGTCTATATCCCTAGATATTCAAACGGAACTCGAGAAATATCTTCGAGTCTATGTCCCTAGACATTGAAACTGAACCCTAGAGATATCTTCGAGTCTATGAACCTAGACATTGAAACTGAACCCTAGAGATATCCTCGAGTCTATGTCCCTAGACATTCAAAGGAAACATAGAGATATCTTCGAGTCTATGTCCGCAGATATTCAAACTGAACCCTAGAGATATCTGCGAGTCTGTGTCTCTAGACAGTGAAACTGAACCCTAGAGATATCTTCGAGTCTATATCCCTAGACATTCAAATTGAACCCTAGAGATATCCTCGAGTCTATGTCCCTAGACATTCGAACTGGTCCCTAGAAATATCTCGCAAAGTTCTTATTTATTGTTCTCACTGTGGCCAATGAGTGTGAAGATTGAATTCAATCAGGAAACAGGCTGTCACCACTCTGTATTGACCAAATTGCATTGTCAGGGTCGCTGGCCAAAGAGGTAACATTAGAACAGATTAGAAGAGTTACTGTTTTATTTAGTCTTTTTTTAGTCACGTGGTCATGATCTTTTTTATGTTGTAGGCTATTTATATTCTGTTCTAATGTTACCTCTTTGCCCAGCCTACCCTGACGATCCTCGTAGGTGAAAGGTATGCTATATTTAAGAGTTAAAGTGTTTATTTACCCGGCTTCCCCACCAAAACGGCATTTGACACAAGGCTGTTTTAACGTGGGGAGCCCCATACACATGCTTATGCATTTGTGTTTTTGGCTCACAACCCTGCGTTTACTGGCACAGTATTACACTGACCTAACGTCTTTAGTGAGATGAGAAATGTGCTGCCGTAGTAACTGATCCGATATATCCATTAAAAAAAAATCAAGATTTTTTCTTTTTTTAATTTAGTATTTTTATATAAGAGAATTGCGACCAAAATTAAAGTCAACTACGACTATAGCAAGGCAGTTCTTAAATGTTTGTGGTAACAATGTTTTATATTAAAATACTAAAATAAATTAATAGAATTAAAAAAATATCTTTTAAAAATTAAAAAAAATCTTTTACAAAACGCACATAAATTAACTCCCTTGCATAGAAGTTAAAATATTTCAAATTTACGGTGTTAACGAATAACACATCCATAGATATGCAATCCCTGAAGATGTTTTTACATGAGATTGAAAGTACTTGGGAAAATAAAAATTACTTGAAAGAAAATTTTGGAATTTTATTAATTCTTATTCAATTTTCTACGGCAACAAAGAATGGACTTGAAAGGATTAAAACTAAAATAAATAGACATAATACGTCTAAATTATTATTCAATATATATATATATATATATATATATATATATATATATATATATATATATATATATATATATATATATGTAGTTACAGCAAAAAAAACAAAAAAAACTACCTCAACATAGAAGGTAGTCTATTTCGAGCCGTTCTGCTATCATCAGCCCCAAAGTGTTTGTCATATAAGTAGCCGATGATAGCCGCTTACAGAACGGCTTGAAATAGACTATCCTCTATATTGAGTTAATTTTTGGCTTTTTGCTATAAAAAATCGATATGCTCTCTTATAATAAATACATCGATCTCTCTGTGGATCAGTTTTAATAATTAATATTACTAGGATCCACCCGGATTACATTCCAACGGATCAATTACCTGTACTATATATATATATATATATATATATATATATATATATATATATATATATATGAATAAATTTTCAAGAGGATAGAATCCAGGTAGAACTTAATGTCCAGGACAGAGTAAGAATATAATAAAAAGGGCTTTTTGAATTTGTAGGTCTGGTGAATTGGATCGTGATTACGATTCCAATGTAATAAATTATAACCATGGAATATTAGTGTTTGAGTCCTTTTTATTATATATATATATATATATATATATATAGCATAATGAGAGGCCACGTATACTTTCTTGATATGTCTGAAATATTAAATAAATAAATATATACAAAAACACAGAAATAAATACTTTCATAAAAAAAACACCCAATTTTGTTTCATTTATTTTATCCAGATATTATATATATATATATATATTTAGAAAGTTTTCAAAGCCATTTATTTCTTAAAACCCAGTATTCTGTTCAGTTTTTGAAGCCGTGATTAATTTTTTTTTCATTTTGTAAATTCTGTTTCGACCAAATAATAAGAAAGATAGAAAGGAAATTTGACTTTAAATTATTTCATTGATTTTGGAACATCGCTGACCTTGTGTCACGTTTTGTCTCAGTGCAGCTTTTTGTCTATTAAGGCCTACTCATTCGATGCGGAGACGAGTTGTGACAGGCAACAACACTCCCACACCCTAAAGCAAAAAAACTGACATTTCCTTTATTAATATCAATGTGGGGCCTAAGGAATCCACCGATCCTAAATTGTATGTCTCCATTGTACCGAGAGGAAGGGTAGGAGAAATGTTAAAGGTCTGTGCACGCGTTTTCGGGTACATATTGTGAAATGGGTTGCCGCAAAGCATTCAATGGATGGGTGAATGTGCATATGTATTTCTTACGTTTCTATCTCAATAAGTCGATCTTTATTTTACTAGATGCAGACCTTTCTCACTTTCCCTATCACAATCTGTATATCTATCTATCTATCTATCTATCTATCTATCTATCTATCTATCAATCTATCTATCTATCTAGTCTGTTCATATCTATCTATCGATCTATCTAGTCTGTTCATATCTATCTATCTATCTATCTATCTATCTATCTATCTATCTATCTATCTATCTATCTATGTATCTAGTCTGTTCATATCTATCTATCTATCTATCTATCTATCTATCTATCTATCTAGTCTGTTCATATCTATCTATCTATCTATCTATCTGTCTATCTATCTCAGACTATTCACTATCTATCTATCTATCTATCTAGTCTGTTCATA
>OZ038511.1:85180333-85222833 GCA_964036315.1 Acanthosepion esculentum | reverse complement strand
CTATGTAAAATTTATATGTCTGTGTTTTTTTTTAATTATTCAGTGGAAAATGTCGTGATGCCATTTCTGACATTAGCTCTCTGGACGGGACCCGAAAATAAATGAGTAGACATTAGAAATCACGGAAAACATAATAATAATAATGATAATAATAATGATAATAAACAGGGCGCCTACTAAAATGCGAGAGTAATATATATATATATATATATATATATATATATATATATATATATATATATATATATGTATGTATGTATACACACACATACACACAGACATACACACATATCTTAATTCTTATAATTGTTATTATAAAAATAACGTTTCAGCAAAACTTCCCGTTGGCCATTATCAGGTATATAATATTGTATGGCAAATATGGTAGCTGTTGATTATTGTGTTATTTTGACCCTAAACGTTATTGCTTGGTTCTGCTGAACCCGAGTTTCACTACCTGTTCCAGGGATTGAACACGGACACATGTTTTAACCAACTCCTAGATCCATTATGGCAGTGCTCCGAAGGACATCAATGGTGTTTTTGGGAGCCTTTTTATATTCGATATCAGATGGTGACGGCATTTGGTTATTATGATGTATAATCGTATAATCTTGGTCGCTTCTTTTGTATTTTATTATAAATGATAATAACACTAGATTATAATGTAGTTGTATTTTAAGGAATATATCTATCTGGAAAGTGCGACATTTAGATCCGAATGGGTGTCGGGATGGCCAAAATCCAAACACAGAAAGAGAGCGAGAGAGAGAGAGGAAGAGAGAGAGAGGACGAGAGAGAGAGAGAGGAAGAGAGAGAGGGAGAGAGAGAGAGGAAGAGAGAGAGAGAGGAAGAGAGAGAGAGAGAAAGATATATATATATATATATATATATATATATATATATATATATATAGAGAGAGAGAGAGAGAGAGAGAGAGAGAGAGGAAATGAGTACTGAACTGTTACAGGATATCTGTCCTCATGTTTGGCAGCGAATAATGAAGAGAGAGAGATAGATAGAAAGAGATAGATAGATAGATAGAGTGAGAGAGAGAGAGTGAGTGTGTGTGTGTGAGAGAGATAGAGAGAGGAAGATAGATAGATAGATAGATAGATAGAGAGAGAGAGAGAGAGAGAGATAGGAAAAGACTACTGAACTGTTACGTGATATCTGTCCCTGTATGGCAGTGAGTGATGAACAATCTCCTCAAAGATAAAGAAGAGATTTGAAACAACAGAAATGTGGTTCTACAGAAAGAAAAGACTTATTAAGAGCTACAGGAAGATGTGGAGGGAGATGATCGCCTACGTCCTGAAGGGACAGGCACATTGAAGTTGAGAAAAGAAGTAAATGCCAGAGCCCAGGCCGTGCATTACATACCGGGTATAAGTCGTCCAATTGTTAGATTAAGCTTTGAACCGTTGTATCTTAGAAATGATTAAAGATATCTTACTGGAATTCTCCGAGGTTTTTATAAACTATTGAACTATGATTTGAAAAGTAAGAATGTATTTAGCTGCAAGATGAAATGATGATCCCTCTTGCTGTTGTGACCTCCTGATCCAGTTTTCCTCTCTACTGTTCCCCATTTTTTAAACATATTCACCGTTCACTTGATGGTTCTTGAATGGACTTTGAAAATGGAAGCCAGGATATGAATGTTGATACTATTACTGAAAGCTGAATGATCTTTTTCCTCCCACCAATCGTTGACCATGTTCACCATAGTCTATGAATATAGAATCCAGCGCAGTACGTAATCTGTTCAATGAAACAACGTTAAAGATTAACACTCACGAGTCAGACACTCTACTGAATCTGACTATATCGCCAATACCACCAGCAGCTGTTCCGTAATTCTTCAATCTTCGATATCAAAGGCTGGCAGTAATATTCGGCAAAGCCTCGTCCGGGTTCCTCTCTGCCCGAAGGCAAAGAGTTCGACTGTTCAGCCATCAAAGGCTGTCAGTGCATATTCGGGAAAAATATGGCCGCCTTTATACACGTCTTATGGAATATTTTGAGCCTTCTGATTGGTTAATACTTCTATTGTTGAACTATAAAATGAGTCAGCTCATTTTGGCTGGCTCACTAGTATACCAGGGTATCCAAAAACTCCAACATCCCTCTTTTGGGTACATTATGGAATCTTCTTTCAAAATATTAGTAAAGTCAATATTCATATGGAACAAATTGAATAAAATAATATTTTTAAAAAAATTAATATCTACAAAAATTAGTTATATCATTTTGTCTACTGTTAAGTATTTCAGGTTAATAAACATTAATAACAATATTATAAATTTGTGTTGTGAACACAACAAAAAAGTGGAAAATGTTGTATTTTACCCATAGCTGGGACCCATTAAAACAGGCACTATCACTCCAGCTCAGAGTGATTCTGAGAGTCATTCAGAGGAAGATTGGGCTAAAAGTAGGATTATTTACGTTTATACCCCGAAAATAAGGACTCATATTCATACCAAAAACTGACGTTTCTTAGGACAATAACTAATGGATGCAGTTTTACGTCCTACCCAGGACTAATAAGGACTTTATAGGTCAGTACCAAATATGATAGGAATGAAAGCCCCTAATTTCAATTTTGTAATTGGCTTTGTAAACAAATCCGACACGTTATTTTCCGATTGAACATATTCAATTTGTGCCGTTTTCTTTTGTACCTGATCCCTAACAAATTGATATTTAATATCAATATGCTTTGATCTTTGATGTATTATTGGATTTTTAGCCAAAGCAATACTAACATGATTATCACAGTAAATAGTTATAGGCTCACTTATTATTAGTGTTTTAATAGTTTTTATTAGTAATTTAAGAAAAATAGCCTCTTGTGTTGCTTGCGTCAATGCAACGTATTCTGCTTCGCAGGTCGAAAGTGAAATCATCCCCTGTTTCTTAGATTTCCAGCTAATTATTGAATTATCTTTTGCCAATCTAAAGCAATAGCCTGTGATACTTTTACGATCTGGTGAATTTGCCCAATCAGCATCACAAAATCCTTCCAGTTGTAGTGGGTTTTTTGATTGTCGAAATAAAAGGCACTGATTCTTAGTTCCCTTTAAATAACGTAATACTTGCTTAGCTCTTGTTAAATGCACAGTCCTTGGTTTATTTAAGTTTTGAGACAACTTAGTAACCGTATAGCAGATGTCTGGCCTTGTTGATGTCATGACGTAAATAAGACTTCCAATCAATATTCTGTATTCTTTCTCACACGCCGCCATGCCATCTTCATTATTCATAATTGTGTTTAAATCCATTTCACATGGAGTAGTTCATGTTTTACAATTTCGCATGTCGAATTTAGATAAGAGTTTGTCGATGTATCTGGATTGATTCATTGTAATAGTGTTGTCCTTAAATTCGAACTGTATACCAAGAAAGCATGATAGTCGACCCAAGTCGGTCATTTTAAACCTTATATTTAAGGAATTTTTAATTTTTAATAGAGTAGCTTCACATTTTGAAGCAATTAACATATCGTCGACCCAAGTAATCAGAATCACTAATATTTTATTATTAAATATTCTTGTGTACAGGCATTTGTCAACTGGGGAGGGTTCAAAATGTTGTTCGATTAAATAGGAATGTAGTAATATATTCCACATTCTTCCGCTTTGTTTGAGCCCATAGAGTGACTTTTTGAGTTTCCATATATAATTGTCACCTTTTTCAAAACCTTCTGGCGGTTCTATGTAGATTTCATAGTCAATCAGAGCATTTAAATACGCTGCTTTAACATCCATATGGTGTATATCCATACCATAATGTGCGGCCATTTGCATCAAAATTCTGATTGTTGTCATGTTTGTTGTTGGACTGAATGTTTCTACATAATCTTCCCCGTATATCTGCGAGAATCCTTTAGCTACAAAACGAGCCTTATACACTGGCGAGCAATCCTCAGTTCGCTTTACAGTATAAACCCAAGGGCTGCCGATAATATTTGTATCATCCGGGGCCTTTTTCAATTCAAAAGTATCATTTGATACTAGGGATTCCATTTCTTTTTGCATGGCGGCTATCCATCGTTTGGAATTATCAGAATTTATGGCTTCTTGATTGTTCTTCTGAATAAATTGCATCGAATAGCAACACAAGAATATGTTGCATTGTCGCAAGCAAAACAAGAGGCTATTTTTCTATTATTATTGGCCGCCGTTGGGTTTATACTATAAAGCGAACTGAGGATGGCTCGCCAGTGTATAAGGCTCGTTTTGTAGCTAAGGGATTCTCGCAGATATACGGGGAAGATTATGTAGAAACATTCAGTCCAACAACAAACATGACAACAATCAGAATTTTGATGCAAATGGCCGCACATTATGGTATGGATATACACCATATGGATGTTAAAGCAGCGTATTTAAATGATCCGATTGACTATGAAATCTACATAGAACCGCCAGAAGGTTTTGAAAAACTCCAACACAATGCTCAGTTGGGAAGACAGTGGGTCTGACACAAAACGATGTTAACCTGTTCTCTTTCTACTTGAATAACTCAAAGGGTTTTTCAGTGATTCTTACGACAAATGGTGTCATGATGATTAAACGTGTTATCTGAAAACCTGGTAAAAAGAAAACCAATTTGTTTACTGTTTTTTTTTTTAGATATTAAACATTTTATGGGATGGAAAATTATACCGTTACACACGGTCAGCTATGTGCCACGCGTGATACACGCTGAGGCGATCATGTATCTTTCGATACATGACTGACGAGAAAGATTTTTCCCCGCAGTAGGTTGCCACTTCTTTCTGCGGTAGACCAGTTGCCATTAAAAGCTATAGAACCCGATCTGTCCTGCTATTTACCCATATCTGGGGGGAAAAGAAGAGGATTCATACCTTTCCCAAGAGTAGTAGCACATAAGTGAATTTCAGTCAGTCATGTGTCATGCGTGATACACACTTAGGCGATCATGTATCTTTTGATACATGAGTGACGAGGCAGACTCCCCCCCAGCAGATTGCCATTACTTTCTGCGGTAGACCCCTTGCCATCTAAGGCTATATAACCCGATCTGTCCTGCTATTTACCCATAACTGGGGAGAGAAGAAGAGGATTCATATCTTTTCCAAGGGTATTAGCACGTAAGTGAATGTAATGAATTCGACTGGAATTCGAACTCGGCTCTCCGTCTTCTTAGTCCGAGCCGCTATCCATTACTCCATCGTAATGTCAAAAACAACATATGAAATGTAGATGACAGTGTATTTATAGCAGACACAGAAAGGAAACTATGAAAAGCGGATAGTAAAGGAGAGTGAGAAGAAAAGTTAAAAAAAAACAATTCTAAGAAGACAGACCCTATCGTTGTCAGCCAGAGAAGAAGCACAAGACACGAACTAAAAATTGGAGATGCCAAGATCAAGCAAGTTGGAAAGCAGAGCACATAAATTGTGACACCGTAATCTGAATGTGCATTGAGATAGTGAAAGATGTCTTGCAAAAGCTAAGCAAAGTATTAAGAAACTGGAAAAGTCGTTAGAGACAAAGAAAGGAGTGCTATACTGTTATACATTATCAGGGACCTTTGACGTTTCTAGGACATATAATAAGAAAAAAGGGCTTGGAGAATTTGACACTCATAGAACCTATTAAGGGGAAGCAACAAGTGACCTGCCTAACAAGTTTGTGACAATTGAAGGGCAGAAAAGGTAAATCTTACTAAGAGCTACAGGAAATAGTGGAGAGCCATGATCAACCTACTTAACATACCTGTGTAAATGGATGACAGAACAAGGATTGTTCGGGAGAGCGAAAAGGCAAAATTTACTAAAAACTACAAGGATAAAAAGTTGTGGAGAGCCATAACCAACTTGAGCAAATGGATGGCAGAACATAGTGGGAGAGATAGTAAAAGGACAATCATTACTAAGATCTACAAAGGATAAAAAGTTGTGAAGTTTGACACTGATGCTATGAGATGGTTAAACATTAACTCTGAGCAGAAAAAGGGTTAATCGCAAAATGAAACATAAACTGGAAGAGATATAGAAAGAGAGAACAGGAAACATTTTACCTGGTAATGTGTGACTGAAGAAAGGGCAATTAGGAATTGGAACGATGCTCCAAGAATTTACTTTTTTTTTATCTATCAAAAATCTGGCATGCGGGTGAAGCAAATTGGGAAAGGGCTTTATATCTTTCTTGAGATATTAGAAAAACACGTCATTGGCGAAAAGAGAAACAGACGGGAATTATATTTTTCGTTAGCGAAAACGAATTGAGAAATGAAAACAGAGAATAAACCAACTGCGAGGGTTAGGATTATGAAAAAAGATCTGCCATAATAGGCAGGTGATCTAGTTTATGTTTTCGCTATGACGGCGACTGGACCAAGATTTGAAAACAGCGTGTCTCTTTGTTGAGCGTTTAGTTAAACACATATTTTCATTGACGAAAACTAATTTGGAAATAATTTTTATCTATTGCCTGGAAGGTCAAAATGAGAAGGTGATCTGGTTTGTGTTTTCCTTGGACAAGTGGGTCCAGGAAAGGAGTCAGAGGATTGATATCAGTGAGGGGGAATAAACCAGGTCCTTTCTCCTACGTACTTTAAAAATTAGATTTGTCACAAATACAATTATGTCAATGCTGAAAAGTGGGCAAAGTTAGAATAAAGAGAAGGAAGGGGGAGGGGCAGAATTTAGCCCCCCCCGTGCCTTGCGAGATGTGAAGTGAAGCAGGTTGGAGTTAAAGAAGGAGCAATCCCTGTGACTACTCTCATGGAAGATGGATAATTCTCCAAATTTGGAAAGTTGATTAAGAAAGCAGAACGCGGTAAAAAAGAAAACCTTTATTGGAATTAATAAAAATTGGGGAATCACCATATCTCCAGAACCCTTCGACCCCACGCCATTTTTGAGCCTAAGTGCATATAAGCAGATGATTTTGGGGAACTTGGAACCCTTCGACTCCACGCCAGTTTTGAGCCTAAGTGCATATAAGCAGATGATTTTGGGGAACTTGGAAACTTTGGAGTGAGAACCCGCATCGAGTGCCTCTGAAATCCGCGTGGCCATCACTAGATTTCCTGATTCTAAGAACTTTGAACCCAGCTTCTCCAAAAGTTTAGACAATATAGTGATTTATGCTGGAAGGATTAATTTTTGTGGTAGCAAGATCTATATAAAACAACTGAAAATTAAGACTATGAATTTCAGATTTTATTTTTTCGTCATGAATATATTTTTCTCCCCTAATGTAGTATATGCCACGGCTTGAACCAGCGCTGCCATTACGGTGACATTTGATCTTCCACGGCTCTGAGATCAAGAACATAACGTGGACAGATTTAGTGCGAATCGAAGCGGCCAGCGACCAAAAATCAGTTTGGACCAGCGTCATCATTGACCAGTGCAGAGTTAGCCCCGTGGTTAAGACGTCGTCCTAAGACCTTGAGGACCGGACCATTAAATGTGCTGCCACTACTCGGTGTAGGCGGCGGCCAAAAAGCGTTATATTAATTGGTGATTGTGACCAATAATGTGACCCTATTGTCGAAAGGTGTTATAGGGAGAGCCATAATCCTGTGTAAATGGATAGCAGAACAGGGATTGGTAGGGAGAGCGAAGAGACAAAACTTACTAAGAGTTACAAAGGGTAGGAAGTTGTGAAGGGCTATAATTACCTACATCTCGAGGGGACATGGCACATGGAGGAATTTGGAATATGAGTCGACGGATCATTTGACACAAGGAGTTAAATTTCTAAGAAAGAATTAAAAATCGGGAAAAGTGTATAGGAATAGATAAAGATGCCACCGAAAAGTCAATCAAAGTATTAAGAAACAGGAAAATTTCGTTAGAAATAAAGAAAAGAGTGCTGAACTGCGAGCTGACGTCAGTCTTTCTTTATGGTAAGAAAGGATGGATAATTTCCACACAGATGAAGAGAAGACTTCAGGAAGCAGAGATACGAATTCGAGTTAAGAATGCTGACGATAACATAGACTGGACAGGCAACGAGGTTTTTTTTAAAAAGAAAATAGCAATCAAAAGGAAAACTTGTGTTTATTTCTGAGATGAGGTATTGTAACGATTTACATTGTTCGAACTGCTGTCCGAATCTTTATTGTCATATTCACGTCTTGGTCGTTTTACTCTCCGACCTTCTTCAGTTAATACACATTGGATTTTCGAACAAAACCCTTTATTTAGTCCATAAGGGTAGATTGTTCTCGTTCCACGTGCTGTGCCTTTTCTGGATATCTAAGTTTTAGTTATTTTCCTTTAGTAACTCAACTCTCCAAGTTTTTGTTCACCTCTGCTGTGGGAGAAATCAGCGCATTTATTAAGCCACAAAAATCTCCTAAGCCAGCCAAGACATGAATACAATATGGGAAGCAGTAATACAGAATATTAGAGAAAAAAACAACAATAACAATAGATTGCAATATGAGCTCTGATAAAAAAGGTTGCTGAAACATTAGGTTTATAAGTCCCAAAACGGAATTCACTAATGTCCTCAAGGACACATAGCATAGTGAATAAAAGCGTTTTTAAAGTAGCTTGAATCATAGGAGATCTGAGATCAGTTGAACAAAAATTGGAGGGTTGAGTTACTAACGGGAAATAATTGAAACTGAGAAGCGTGGAACGACAACACCCCAAACGTGGAGTAAATAAAGTATTCGATTCAAAGTTCCAATGTATATCACCTGAAGAAGTTCGGGGCGTACAATGGCCGAAACGTCGTGAATATGACAATAAAGATGAGGACAACCGACCAAACAAGGTAAATAATTACAATAACTCATCTTAGTTTTAATTATGTTAACCATTGTCATATAAATGTGTCGCTACTACCTCGAATTATTACTTTGCTGTTGCGTTAGCATAGATGAGTGACGTCAGTGCTTATTGATGGAAAATCACGTGTAAGTTCTGTTTCGACTTACACCGAAAATTGCGTTACGACGCATCGTAGAAAAAGAACTCTGTCGTAAGTCGACGACCCCTGTATTACTAACCAGCATCAACTAAAAAAAAACAAACAAGCATCAACTAAAGAAAATAGCCCCTAAAAACGACAACCCCCTAAAAACAACAACCCCACCAAACCAACTGTTCTACAATCCCTCAAAAGAGACATCAGCAAAAAAAAAAAAATCCCCTGTAAACCTAAACAACCGACCCCCACAAAAAAACAATAAAAATCACCCCAATCCCAATAAACAACCATCAAACATCAACACTACAAATACCCCCCACCCGCAAAAAAACAAAAAAAAACAAAAGAGAGAAACAAAATCGGACCCACACAGGCATTAAGAGAGAACAAGAAAAATATAAAGGAGAAAGGGAAAGAAAAGAGAGAAATGAAAGCGATGAAATAATTTACCTTTAGGTTCGAAGCAGCATAAACAACAACGCTAGATTTTCCCGCCATATTTTCCTCTTTTCCCGCCATACTCTCCTCTTTTCCCGTCATATTCTCCTCTTTTCCCGCTTTTTTAAATCTAAATCTAAACCTAAAGAACATCGTTAATAACAGCAACAGTATAGGGGTGGAATCATCTAAATTTGAATCACGCTCGCACGCACGCACACATACACACACACACTAGCATATATATATATATATATATATATATATATATATATATATATATATATATATATATATATATATATATAGGTATGTGTGTGTGTAGGCGCTTTATTCCCACATGTCAGTTTTGATATTAAATATGTAATCCTCCGAATATATATATATATATATATATATATATATATATATATGTGTGTGTTATGTTATGAAATGGACAAAGTCCAACAATTATTTAAAGACATTTATTTAAAGGCCGGTAAATGTTATTTAATACTGTTTATTATAAACAGAGCATTTACTGAAATACTTTATCTATAAAAAGAGTGTTAAACATAAAAATGTCTTTATATATATATATATATATATATATATATATATATATATATATATATATATATATATACATATATATATATATATATATATATATATGTATATATTTTCTTTTCTAAACGGTAGCACGACTTGGATTTCATTTACAACACAATCTTCGGTTGCTGAATTCAGATTTTGTATGTGTTTGTGTGCTTGTGTGTGTGCGCTTGTGTGTGTGCTTGTGTGTGTGTGTGTGTGTGTGCTTTCGTACACCACCGGCAAAATGTTTGGGGCTACCTTGTTTTTCTTAAAAAAAGCACACATCAAATGAGAGATTTTTGTCGTTTCTTTAAAGCCATTGATGAAATTTCAGTAAATATGGAGGTATTTACTTCGATTTTGACAATAAATAAATACTTAACTATAAAGAAAATAGCATACAACAGCATCATATTCTGTTTGTGTAAATAAAACCACCACCTACCTTAATCACTTTTTTATATACACTTGGTATTTATTCCAAGAATTTTACAAAAAGAAAGTAGTTGTTTTTTGCCCGTAACAGTTTTTTCTGCTTATTTTCTTTCCGTAATATTGAGTTGAAGGCATAAATTGAAATTTTATTCGAAGAAAGCTATTCAGAATATATATATATATATATTTGAAAATATTTTTAAAGGTACAAAACTTTATCATAGCAATAAAGGTATTAAGCTTAATAAAACAGAAAATGTACACTAAAAAAAATTTTTTTTAGTGTACATTTTCTGTTTTTTTAAATTAAAATCTCCCGTTGCAAGCCTGATGAGCGGGAGCGAAACCGGTTGCTTCGCGCGTTTTAATATGTCTAGTAATATTAAGCTTAATACCTTTATTGCTATGATATATATATATATATATATATATATATATATATATATATATATATATATATATATATATATATATATATATATATATATATATATATAAAAGGAAGAGGTTATAGTGGTTCCAACGAGAGAAAAGTGTGTATATTAAAAAGTAGAGAGGTACCGCAAAAGTTTTTGGTTGTAATGTGTATTTTATATATAAAAAATATTATGCTTTATTTTCCATAATTTTACTACGCGAGTTTCTGGTGTCGTGACCGTCTTCAGGTAAAGGGTGGAGATTTCCACATATTATTAAAAATAATTAATTTTTGCCATTATGTTTTTCAATGTTAAATATTCTCGATATGAGACATTCTCTAATTTTGTGTTAGTAATCCGAATGTCTTTCTTGAATATTTAGCATTGAAAAACATAAAGGAAAAAAATTAATTATTTTTGATAATATGTGGTACCTCTCTTCTTTTTAATATATATATATATATATATATATATATATATATATATATATATATATACTTAGTTGTATGGATGTGAGTTTGTAAGCCTGAGTTTCACACTTTTACGGTCTGAGGATGGCAAAAGCCTGTAACTCACTCCATACAACTAAGTATATATATATATATATATATATATATATATATATATAAATCACGCACACACACGCACACACATATATATATATAATACAATTAGTATTAGTAACTAGTATTAGTAATACTGTGTTGGAAAAAGCCTCGGATAGCACAATTTGTATGTATAACAAAACAAATTTGTACCCGGAGAAAAAAATTGTAAAAAATAAGAAAGAACGAGAAACACCCGAACTGGGCAAATAAATCGTCCAGTTCCTTAAGTCCAAAGAAAAAAAAACCCAAGCGAGTAATAAAGTTTAAACTTAGAGTGCTCAATATGCTAAGTAGAGCTCGGATAAATAAAAAAAATCCTAAAGAGCCAGGAACAACCTACCTAGGTTTCAACTAACCGGATCTTCAGGGTAATATATATATATATATATATATATATATATATATTAATAGTAGTACTTGTTTGTAAAAAAATGGAAATAAAAAAAAGAAATAACTAAAGACAGAACAAGACGAAACAAATCGCCAAGTGATTTAAGTCCTTAGTTCAAAGAAAAAAAACACCAAACGAGTAGAAAGACTAACACGTAGAGTGCTCAATACGCTAAGTAGAGCGATAAACTGTCTCGTCTAGTATATATATATGTGTTGGAGACTTTGTACATCAGGTCCAGGCGACCGTCTCTTTGCAAACAAAGGGACTGTTTGCTTGGGCTTGCTGTGCTGGGTCTCTAGCATCTTTTGTGGTATTACTTTGATTATATACACTTTTTTCTTTTTTCTTTATCTTTTTCTTCCCTGCCCATTCATTCATGTCATCCACAACAGATATTTTCTTCATAATTTCTATTCCCCGTTAACAGTTCTGATGAGAGGGGACTAAACCGGTTAACTGGTGTTTTTATTTTAAATCTATCATGGCCTTTAATAAAAAAATTCTTTTTTATGCCTTGATACGCTTCTGTACCGTTGCAAATATATTTAAATATATACATATATATATATATATATATATATATATATATATATATATATATATATATATATATGTGTGTGTGTGTGTGTGTGTGTGTGTGTTGTTAAATGATTGTTGATCTCGAGTCTTGAGGTTATGTGCCCATATTTCTATGTGTAGAACATAGAAAGGAACACTGCATGGTGAATGTCAGAGGACATGGTCTGAAGATCGGATCTATCTATCTATCTATCTATCTCACTATTTTTCTTTTATTATTCTTATAATTGGTTTGTGTTGCTAGTACCAGGTTGATAACTCCAGCACAACAAAATGTTACAGATATTTCAGACATAAAAATACTTCCATGTACCGCGTCCTTACATGACTCTCCAATACTTCTTGGATTTGTCTGGGTTTTTAATATAAGTCCAAAACGGCGCGAATTCAACAGAGGGTTTCAAGAATTCTGAAGCGTCGATGTGTCTCCCACACTCACGTTTGCGACTGGGTAATACCATCCGCAGAGGGAGGCTGAGTCAACGTGCAACATGCCTCCCTGTGACGTCATTCCTCCTACTGTCTCTTAAAATCCAAGCTGCCAGTCTTAATAATACGAATATGAAAAATAAATGATCCTTTATATAGTAGCGTGGGGATCCAGATACGTCACATAATGCAACAAGCTCACGTTGAGGATCACTGCTCTCGACTAAAACCTGTACCTTTTTTCCTTAAAATTAAATTAAAATTGAATTTAAAACAAAATTATATTCAGACTCATTACAATGAATAAATAATGCATTAAGTATGTTCTTTCACAAAATATCCTTTTTATGTTTATATATTCATTTATTTGAATTCCTAGAAGTTTCACCTATGTATTTCTTGTGGCATTATAGTATATAGTGTAAGTATCTTGCTTTATCTTTTGAAGTAGTTGTAGAAAGATTTATATTAAATTTAGATGAATTATTTTGGAGTGTAGTCATTCGTCTGATATATAGAGATTATATAACTTATTATCCAATATCCCCATTAACAACGCACCCGTATCCTCCACCACCTCTACCACCAGCGGCTCAATGTCGACGAAGACAGCGCCTTACCCACAGTCGTATTTCTCGGCTTCGTGTTTTCATAACTATATTTGAAAAAATCCTTCTTGTTAACATTTTACGAGTTTCCTAATTTGTCCCTGAAGTCTCGTCCTTTCGACAAATTTTTCATGAAACTGAGCTAGGAAGTCAGGGTACGCTGCGATGTCTCTAGTGGAGACAGCGCCCACCTCTCTTCTGTATTATTCCCTACCATGCACTTCCCCTACACCATCTCCAGAACGGTGCATTTTTTCGCTACTCTTGTTTGTTTATTTATTTCGAGATCTGTTCATTAAGATCCACGAATTCCTTTCTTACATCGATTTAAAGTTTTTGATGAGATTTTATTTGTTTGTTTGTTTCTCTTCTTGTTTTTTTATTTGTTTCCTACTTTCTGTCTTTTTTTTATATTCTGTATTCCTCTTTCTTTCTTCGTGACTCACTATATTTTCCCTTTTTCTCTTACTTTTTTCACTCTCACTGTATTTCTTTCTTTCTTTCTTTCTTTCTCGTTGAATTTCTTTCTTTCTTCCTCTCGCACTGTACTTCTTTCTTTCTTTCTTTCTTTCTTGTTGAATTTCTTTCTTTCTTTCTTTCTCGTTGAATTTCTTTCTTCCTCTCGCACTGTACTTTCTTTCTTTCTTTCTTGTTGAATTTCCTTCTGTCTTTCTTTCTTTCTTTCTTTCTTTCTCGTTGAATTTCTTCTTTCTTCCTCTCGCACTGTACTTCTTTCTTTCTCGTTGAATCTCTTTCTTTCTTTCTTTCTTTCTTTCTTTCTCGTTGAATTTCTTTCTTTCTTCCTCTCGCACTGTACTTCTTTCTTTCTCCTTGAATATCTTTCTTTCTTTCTTTCTCGTTTATTTTCTTTCTTTCTTCCTCTCGCACTGAACTTCTTTCTTTCTTTCTTTTCGCTCTATTTTTCTTTCTTTCTTTCTTTCTTTCTTTCTTTCTTTCCATTTACTTCTGTATTTCTTTTTTACATACTTTTATCTCACTCTTTCTGTCTTTTTTCTTTCTTTTCAAATATTTTTCTTTATTTATAAACTTTTATTTTTATTTTCTTCATATATACTTTCTTTCTTTATAAAATCTTTATTTCTTTCGTATCAAATATTTTTTCATTCTTCTCGACTCTTCTATATTTTCTCAGCTTTTCTATCGTTTTATTTTATCAACTATTCCTTTTTCATCTAATTATTTTCAACTATAATTTTTTGTCCGTTAATCTTTCTCAACCTTTCTTTCTTTCTTTTTTCTTTCTTTCTTTCCTTCTTTCTTTCTTTCCTTCTTTCTTTCTTATTACATTATCCTTCCTCCTAATTTCATTTTTTCCTTATTTCTTTGCCAACGTCTTTGACTTTCTTTTCAACAATTCTTTTTAATAGAGTCTTTCATTCTTTCTTTCTTTCTTTTCTGTTTTTCTGTTGCTTTTTCTCTTTCGTTCTTCTGTCATTTCAAATTTTAATTATTCTGTTTGTTCTTTTTGTTTTTTGTTTGTTTATCTTTTCTTTCTTTCTTTTCTTCTCTCTCTCTTTCTTTCTTTCTTTCTTTCTCCTATTATTTTTCTTTCTTTGTTTAGTTGTTTCTTTCTTTTTCTCCTATTATCTCTTCTTTCTTTCTTTCTTTGTTTCTTTCTTTCTTTCTTTCTGTTACGGCTTTAATTTTACCTTTGTCCTAACTCACCTCTGTTTGTCACTTTCTTTCTTTCTTTTCTCAAATGTTTCTTTTTTGGGGAGGGGGTGCTTCTCAAAACATGTTTACCATTCTTCTCTTTTTGTTTCGCCATTAAATATTCATTGGACTTTATCTTGTTTTTTTTTTATTCTACGTTCACGCTTAAATGCTCAAAGCGTGAATTGAATTTGGATTAAAAACAACAAAAATTCCGCTGAACGTGTGAATTCGAGTGAGAAAACAAGAAAAAATTGGCAATATTCACAGAGAAGTCGAAAGAAGAAGGAATTCTGGGTAAAGAGAAGAAAGAAGAGAGAGAGAGAGAGAGAGAGAGGGGGGGTGAGAAGTTGATCGAGAATTGTGTGTATGGGGTGGGGCGGAGGAGGACATGCACAGAAAGAAAACAATGAGAAAGAAAAGGGGGGTACATGATGGAAGAGAGAAAATGGGTGGCGGGTGTCGAAGTGAAGGTATTACTAATGCAAATAGGCACGAAGTAATTGACGCAGAGGGAATAAGCGATCAATTGATCGGTCGAGAGTTTGATCGATTAGTAAGGAAAGATAAGGATATATATATATATATATATATATATATATATATATATATATATATATATATATATATATATATAGCGAGAGCAATTGAGTGATAGAGAGAGAGAAAGTTTAAAGAGAGTAGGAGAAAGAGAAAAGAATAGGGAAAACACACGCAGACAAGAACACCGTAGTAAAATCAATAACTGTGTAACCTAATGATGGAAAAAAGCATTTAGTTTGCACATCAAATTTTGTTTTTTCAACTTAATCTCTATTCTTGGTGATAAACTTAATTCTAAGGCGAATATTAATCCCATACAACATTATACAGTTTTGAACAAAAGTTTTAAGAACAGAGTATCAAGTACATTAAAAATTATGCAGTAATGTTATTACTGTTAAGATAAAGAATAAATAGAAAATCTGATACGTTTCCCTTTTATTAAAGCTTCACCAAAGAATGAGATATGGAGTAAAAGAAGAAAGACATTTTCGTATTTTTGGGTTTGATTTTCTTTGGTTAATCAAGCATTTGACTTGCTATAATTTAAAGCGTTCGAAATTCAAGGAGAGACGACACGTCCCTTCGAAGTTCAAATGAAAATGCATATTCGTAAATGTGTGTGTCACTAGTAGACATTATGTTTAGTAGTTTTTCGCAGGCTGATTTGGGAACGTTTTTATGTACGTACCGTTTGTTTTGGATAAACATACGTTAGATTCTTTAAGAATAGATTCAATAAAAATTGGTGACGTAATATAATGTTTTTTAACTTGTGCTTATAGTTGGTAAAATATTTGTTAGTAATCCCTCGAAGTACTTCCACCGGGAAGAATTATGTTCTTTTTTTAAAAAATTAGGGTGGCATTTGTAAAGGTTATCACTATAAAGAAGAATAAAAACACGAGATTTAATCTGAAGAAGATTCTTGTCGGTCCTGACCTGGTATCTCGGCTTCAATCACTTTCTCATCGCCGTGTCGTATCTTCCCTGTGATTTTTCTATAAATATTTTCACGGCAAGTGTTCTAATGAGCTCCTCTCTTTTGTACCCCGCATTCACAGTACTAGATTGGAAGTTAGGTCTCATCTTTTTACTGTTAAAATTACTAGATGCCACCGTTAAGTTCTATGTTGACAATTTCTTCTCTGACACTTACAAAAACCTCTTCCAGCTTCTTGATTTATTAAACCATTTATTGAATCATCGTCATATTTCTCCTTTTCTTTAAATGTCTTTTCTCCCCAATAACGTGTTCTAAGCTTCCTGCACTTTCAGTACCACTCACGTCGCATCTTAGTGACTTTATCGCCTTGTTCGGGATGAAATGGTTAAAACACTCTCATACGTAAAATTATTCTTTATTCACATCCGGATTTCGTTAATTACTATCACAATTGTCCCCATGAGCTCTTCGCTATGGTAACTAGACTTTAGGAACTTAAGCGCAGTACTAGATTGGCAGCAAGGTCTCATCATTTTACAGTTGAAATATCGTGATGTAACCGTAAGTTCTTTGCTAACAGTTTCTTTTCTCGCACTTCTCCCTTCCGGCTTCATGCTTTCCAGCAAACTTAAATCTGCAAAAATTTAAATGCCATATCAATCGCTATCTACTGTCCTCCTGATAACTCTTTTCTCTTTCCGCTCATTATTAATGTTTCTGTTCCTAATTCTTCTACACCTTGTAACCTCTTGTGTCTCAGTGGCTTTACTGTCTTGCTTATGGTGAACTTGCTTAAAAAATAGATATGTAACAGATTAAAGCACGTATTAAGCTATTGCTATGATCAAGAATAATTATGATCTTTCCTCATTTTAAGAACAATCTTTACACCAGTGATGATAAATGATTTCATCATTCTAAAATCTGAAACTTCATTATTATAAAAACGACCCTTCCACCACAAGCGAAGTCAGTAGAGTATCAGTAGTAAAAAGGAACAGCACAGACGTATCTTCTTCACTCCGTAAAAATCCACAGTTAACGGTCTCAAACGCTATCCTTAACAACGAAAATCTCGAAACAAACAAAAGCAAGTAAGCACAAACTTTTAAAGAAACAAAAGAGAAAATAACACTGAAAATATTTTTAACACACACAAAACCAATATTGTAATTACCATCACGAACAGAAAAAACACATTCTTATCATTAATTTCAACTCGCATCTCAAAGTCATTATTATTTGTTATTGTTGTACGTTTTATTTGTGCTCAAAAATGTATTTAAAAAAAATTTCTACTTGTTTCTCCAATATATTGTGAGGGACAATTTTAGCAATTTATTTTATAAATGCCTGCTTCAGAAATATTATTGCTATTAGTGTTTCAGGATCTGAGTATATCCATAATGGTTTTGAAAGTGCTTGTAACTATTTTAAGATGGGATAGGTTGTTCTGGATAGTGGACGTGACAGAGTTGGTCGGTAGTGTTATGCATCTCTTTTCATGTAATTTATGAGCACAAAAGATATCTCACAGAAAACAACTTAACTAATGCACTAGTCATACATAGAAATAAATTCAACCACAATTTTGATTTTAAAAATGCTACACTCATAAAAAATACCTCACTCAGAAGGAAAATCCTCGAGAGTGCCGCCATTGAATATTATCCAAATATTAATCTACGCCCAGGCCTTTTCCCTATTTCACCTTTACTAACATAATTACTACTCTCCCAAGCAAACGTACACAACTTTATTAAGAAATCAAAAGAAAATGGTTGATTCCATCAACAAAACAATAAAAACAATATTTCCACACGTGACAGTTCTTGACGTAGTTTTCAGTTTACAATATGAATATAATAGCGTTTTCCAGTTTCTAAGGACATTTTGTTTTATTATTAATAGTTACTTTGTTTTAATAAATTCATTTCGTTTTTGCCTTGAAAAAGTCCACATTGGACGAAACGCGTCTGCTAATATTACAGTTTTTCTATTGTCTTTTACATTCATAAATATTTTCTTTTTCTACAGGTTAACTCTGAGAAATTATATATATATATATATATATATATATATATATATATATATATATATATATATTCTGTGTCAGTTTTTTGACTGCTGTCAAAATTAAATTTTAAATTTCGAATTCCGACACGAACACAGTCTATACACCGGGGTTGAATAAGATTAACGTACTTCTCGTTGGTTAAAATAGATCTATACTCACCCCCATATGAGGTAATTTGGGATTTTGTTGTGTAACACACACACACACACACACACACACACACACACACACACACACACACATATATATATATATATATATATATATATATATATATATATATATATACAGTGCTGTTCGATAAAAGTGACTCACCTGATTTTTTTACTTAAAAACTTTTTCGCCTATTGTTTTTGGGGTCAAACTAATTTTTAATCTTACTAATATAAAGACCCCTTCAGACCACCTAGTAAAAAAAGTTTACTCACTCTAAGGTATACTATTGATAATTATAATTTTGGATATAAATGAGATTTAGGGAAAAAATATGTGCAAAAAAAGTGACTCACTTATTTCCTGCAACTAGTAATCAATAGAAACATAACCGAACAGCTTTAAATAAAGAATAATAGAGATATAATTTATTTATAATAGGTAATATAGTTCGAAATATTTAATAATCTATGGGTCCTCCTTTATTTTGAATAACCTTTTCAACCCTTTTCGGCATTGACTTGATTAGGTTTTGGCAAATCTCATCTCCAAGCATTGAATTCCATTCGGATATGAAATTCACAATCAAATCCTCCTTTTTGTTGCTCAACTGCTTTCTCAAGAG
Source organism: Acanthosepion esculentum (assembly GCA_964036315.1). Lineage (NCBI taxonomy): Eukaryota > Metazoa > Mollusca > Cephalopoda > Sepiida > Sepiidae > Acanthosepion > Acanthosepion esculentum. The sequence continues at coordinate 85,203,402 of OZ038511.1, read as the reverse complement.
CCTGTACTTTATAATGCACCATAAGGTTTCTATGGGGTTGAGGTCAGGAGATTGGGGCGGCCATGTCATAACACTCACCTGTTTCTCATCAAAGTATTCCTTCATCAATTTTGATTTGTGACAGGGAGCATTATCCTGCATAAAAATGAGCTTGGTGGGGTCGATTTGCACCCTTTCAGCAGAAGGGAGCAGACAAGACTCTAAAATTCTCATGTACTGCTCGCTCCTGAGGGTCTTTTCAATAGGTTTTAAGAAACCAGTTCCATGAAAAGAAAAGCACCCCCAGAACATTAGACTGAACGGATGCTTGACAGTATTTACTGCTAAATTCAAAGAGCTTTCAAAGCTTCTTCTTCGGGTTTTAGATCGCTTATCCTTTGAATTTAGCTCAACTTTCGTTTCATCGGAGAAGAGAACATTTAGAAAAAAAGATCAGGTGAGTCACTTTTATCGAACAGCACTATATATACATACATATATATATACATATACACACACACACACACACACACACATATATATATATATATATATATATATATATATATATATATATATAATTAGCTACTATTTCACTCTTTTAGTACGTAAAATAATGTTCGATTTTAGAAGAATAAACATTTTAATTAGGTTCTAATATATTATAAAAGTTTCACAATTTTATGACTCATTTCTAATGATTAAAGTGCTCTCTTTGTTAATATTTTATATTTCAGAATTCTATTCTCATAAACGTGATGCAGTCTGTATATAAACTGGGAAATAGTATTAGGCGGGCGTGAAAATAATATCTGACTTTAGAATAAACCTTTTAATTGAGTTCCAATAAAGTATTATAATAGTTGCACAAAAATATATTCTTCATTCCTAATAATTAAGGTATCCGCTTTGTTAATTTTATATGAATCTCTTTCAGAATGTTGTTCTCAAATACTTGATGCAGACTGTGTATGCTATGGTCCGATCTTAGAATAAACCTTTTAATTGTGTTCTAATATAGTATTATGATAAACTGGTAAGATTTAATTACTACGGAATAGACCCTAAACTTGAACAAAATCCTTATGAGTAATCATAACATCAAAGAGGTCCTTTACGTCGAGCACTTTAAGGGAATGCACATATTCGTTGCCATCGCGAAAGATTCTGGAAGAACTGTCGGTTACTTTTATCGCTCCCAGAAAATACCTAACTCTCGCCGCAAAACTTTAGATTTACAAGAGTCAGATCCGACCAAGAATATTGTATTGCTGCAATATCTGGTCTGGTGCTGCTTATCCCGCTTTGCCTAGCATTGACAGAGTTCAAAAGCGATTACGCGACCTTGTGGATAAATTATTCTTCAGCTTGCAACCCTTATCACACAAAAGAAACGATGCCAGCATTTCACTGCTATATCGCTATTACTATGGCGGATGGTCGGATGAGTTAGTGCCAGAGTTGTTCTCAAATATATTATTATAATATTTGCACAAAAATATATTACTCATTCTTAATGATTAAAGGGTCTACTTTGTTAAAAGTATATCAATCTATTTCAGAATGTTGTTCTCAAATACGTGACGCAGCCTGTCTATACTCTCAAAATAGTATTAGGTTGTTCGGAAGATGATGTCCGATTTTAGAATAAACACTTTAGCTGAGTTTCAATATAGTATTATTACAATGAACGGGAATAAACTGGAGGAAGTGTCCAGTTTTAAATACATAGGAGCAATTTTGTCTAAAGATGGTTCTTGCAACTCGGAAATCCGTACACGGATTGCCGCAGCCATGGCAGCGATGGCCAAATTGGCAGGACTATGGAGGAGCAAAATCAGCTTTCAAACGAAGCATAGAGTGTACAAATCGCTGGTAGTCTCCGTTCTCTTATATGGATCTGGAACGTGGACACTTTTTGGCAGGGACAGGGAGAAGTATCTAAGCGTTTGAGAACCAATACATGAGAAAAATCATTGGCATCTTCCATTGAGAAAATAAATCCAATGTTTTTGTGAAGAAAAGGGCTGAAAGTTTTGTAAGCCACCAGAAACCTCTTCTCACCACTGTCAAACGGAAGAAAATGGCGTAGTTTGGACAGGTTACAAAGCAAGACAGCCTGTGCCAGACCATCATGCAAGGCATGGTTGAAGATGGACGTAGGAGAGGACGCCAACGCAAAATCTGGTTGAGCAAAGTCAAACAATGGACAAGTATGACGATAACAGAATTGCTGATGACTGCCGTTGATAGACCGTTGTGGAGGAGATTCAATATGGCTTCTGCGTTTTGGTCCCAACACCCTACGATTACAAAAGTCAAGGGGATGATGATGAGGATGATAGTATTATAATAATTAGTGTCATAGTTGTTCTCTAATAGATTATTATAATAGTTGCACAAAAATATATTACTCATTCCTAATGATTAAAGAGTCTTCTTTGTTTATCTTATATCAATCTCTTTCAGAAATTAACTTAAAACGTTATATAACGCCTCACGTTTAACATGAAAACAAAAAGAAGAGATGCGTTTACTTTTTCTGTATGAGATCGAGTCTGATCATAATGCTTCCTAAACAGCTGCCAACATTAACAGTGCGTTGGGTGAAGGTCCCATTTGTAGTCGGAAAGGACGGCGTTGGTTTCTGGAGTTTCGCAGTAGGGATACGAGTCTTGAAGATCAAAGTGGTAGAAGACGTCCCTCTGCAAGTGGCAATCAACATCTGAAAACACTAGACGAACAAAAGCCGCGTCATAGTGTGAGAGAAATGTCTCGGATGATGGGTGTTAGTATTTCACGAACGTCGGATCATCTCAAGAAAATTGGCAAGGTGAAGAAACTCGATAAATGGGTTCCGCATGAACTCAGTGAAAGTCAGAGTCCGACGTTATGAAGTGTGTTCGATGCTGCATCTTCGAAATTCGAATGGTCCATTTATTGATTGAATAGTGTCTTGTGATGAAAAAAATGATCCCTGATGACAATCTTAGACGATCGATAGCTTGATCATGACAATGCGTCAAAACACTTTTCAAAACCGAAATTGCGCCAACCTCTGACCTCAAGTGGCATTCCTATATACGAACCATCGCTAAAGACGCAGGTAAAACGTTCAACTCCCTATACTGCTGCAGGAGGTACCCGATTCCTCATGCTATCATTTATAAGAGCCGGATCAGGCTGAAAAACTGAGCACTATTGCCATATATGTAATTGGAACGTACGGCGCTGGTTTCTGAAGTTCCGCAGTAGGGATACGAGTCTTGGAAATGACGGTGATAGCGGATGATCATCTGCAATTGACAATCAGCGTCTGAAAGCACTAGTTGAAAAAAGATCCACGTCAAAGTGTCAGAGGAATGTCTCTGACAACGGAGGGGGTGCATTTCAACAAGGTCAGGCTATCTCAAGGAAATTTTCAAGGTGAAGAAACTCGATAAATGGGTTCCAGATGAACTCAGTGAAAGTCAAAGAGTTTGACGTTTTGAAGTATGTATGATTAGAAAGGATTCGAAAGAAGTAAATCTATATTTTTTAAGGTTTTATTGAAATTTTATTTAAGTTTCCACATGTCCTCAATCATTAGCAATACAAAGGGTAATACGATTTTGCAGTTCACGGAAAACATTTGCCAAGTGATTTACAGTAATGCCTGAAATCACATTAGTTATTTTAGCTATACTTAAAACTAGGTACATTAAACTTTATAACATTTTTTACAGATTATTTCTATCGTAAATACAAATAAAGTTATAATTTTTTTAAAAGTGCACACCAACTTTATAGACACCCTATATATATATATATATATATATATATATATATATATATATATATATATATATATATATATATATATATATATAAGCAAATGACATGAGAACGAATGAAATATAAATTCAAACATTTATAACATTAATTTAACAATAGGGCTTAATATAATTCTGGAGCGATAATTCTTCATTATAGGATATTACGAATTTTATTTTTTGGTCGGTCGAAATAATCTTATTCCGCATATGATGTGATTTGGGATTTTATGGTTTATTAATTATTTGCTCTGTAATAGTAAATACATGGAGCTTTTTGTAGATAAGTTTTAATATTTTATATTACTAGAATCCACTTGGGTTATATACCAACGGATTTGTTACCTTTACTATATATATATATATATATATATATATATATATATATATATATATATATATATATACTATTTACCCATAGTTGGAGGGAGAAGACGAGGGTTCACACCTTTCCCAAGCGTATTAGCACGTAAGTGAATATAATGGATTCGACAGGAATTCGAACTCGGCTCTCCGATTACTCAATCCCAGAAGTTATCCATTACTCCACCGTAGTGTGTGTGTGTGTGTGTGTGTGTGTGTGTGTGTGTGTGTGTGTGTGTGTGTGTGTGTGTGTGTGTGTGTGTGTGTGAATATATATATATATATATATATATATATATATATATATATATATATATATATATATATATATATATATATATATATATATATATATATATACCTACAAAAAAGATTTTGAATTTGTAGGTCTGATTGGATCGTGTATTACTATTCAAATGTAATAAATTATAACCATGCCATGGAATACATACATACATACATACATACATACATACATACATACATACATACATACATACATACATACATACATACATACATACATACATACATACATACATACATACATTACGGTGGAGTAATGGATAACTTCTGGGATTGAGGAATCGGAGAGCCGAGTTCGAATTCCAGTCGAATCCATTATATTCACTTACGTGCTAATACCCTTGGGAAAGGTGTGAATCCTCCTCTTCTCCCTTCAACTATGGGTAAATAGCAGGACAGACTGGGTTCTATAGCCTTGGATGGCAACTGGTCTAGGAGAAGGACAACTATGAATTCAAAACCTGCGGAGGGTCGTTTGGGGACCTTGTGGCATTCGTTGCACCAGGTCCCTGTATTCGTCCCTCCAAAAAGTGTCGATGGCCCTGCACAAAGCCTTCACCACTATAATCAGATCCTGTGTGGGTGTCGGGCTTTCAGTTTCTGGGAACTGATCTGCCTGACCCTCATACGTCGAGGTCGACGGGAGAGTCCATCATATATATATATAGTTTACGAAAAACTAGGTTATCCGTATGGGTAAACCCAAGGAGGATAAAATCCCGAGAGCTCAATGTAAATCAGAGCTAATAATTATTTTTATTTTTATTTAAATTATATATATATATATATTGATAATATTAGTGGTCAATGTATGTATGTACACACACACACACACACACACACACACACACACACACACATATATATATATATATATATATATATATATATATATATATATATATATATATATATATATATATATAAAATATATAAATATATATATATATTTATATGAATAAATTCCCAAGAGGATAGAATCCAGGTAGAACTCAATGTCCAGGACAGAATAAGAATGTAATAAAAAGGCTCAAACACTAATATTCCATGGTTATAATTTTTTTTACATTTGAATCTTATTCACGATCCAATTCATCAGACCTACATATTCAAAAAAGATTTTGAATTTGTAGGTCTGATGAATTGTATCGTGTATTACTATTCAAATGTAATAAATTATAACCATGCCATGGAATATTAATTTTGAGCCTTTTAAATTTTATATATATATATATACATATATATATATATATATATATATATATATATATATATATATATATATATATATATATATATACTATACTAACTATATCTACAACAGATCCTAGCAAAAAAATTAAGTTAATTATATACTACACTAAATCTAGTATATCCAACTCAATTATTCGCAATGATTCTTCTCCCCCGGTTAGCGATTTGAAAAAAAAACAACATAGTTTACAATTTCAGGTGCCCTTTGGGAGATTGTATCTCCAACGAACTAAATAATATCTATGTTGGTCACACCACAAACTCGCTTTCACGACGCTTGACACTACATTTGAATGATAACTCTAACATTTTTAGGTATTTAAAACAACATGCCTGGCCGCATACACAATTCCGGAAAATCCTCGTCGAAAACACAACTATACTTAAACATGAAAACAATAAACAAAAACTAAAAATTCTTGAAGCTATATACATAAAACAGTTGAAACCTAACCTGAACAAAATAAACTATGAAATCTCCACAAATATCCTTAAATGCCTATAATTAGTAACAGAAGCCATTGGTTCATACCAACGCCTTTCCATACTCAATACTCATCGGATTCACTCTCGCGTGGTCATGTGTGACGTCATGAGCTGTTGTGCGATTTTCGCTTTCAGCGTCTTATATGCACGTGTTTATCGTTGCTTGGAAATCATCCATGTAAACAAAAACAGACTATCATCAATTTCTTGTTCGTGTATTGCTTAATATATTTTGTAATTGTCATCTTTGATAATGGCTTATGTAAGCCGAAAGCTTAGATTGGATTAAAAAATATGTATCAATATTGTGATTTTCTTTCTTCGTTTAATGATAATGTTATTAAGCTTATCAGACGATATGAAAAGAACTTACATAAAATAAATAGACAACACTTGTCTATATTATTTAATGAAACATGTATGAATGAATATATATATATATATATATATATATATATATATATATATATATATATATATATATATATATATATATTGCGCACAATGGTAGAATTGTCAAAGGATCAAAGAAAGGAAGAATGGTGTTTCCAAGAAGAAAGGAAGCAGGAGACACAGGCGCAGACGAATGAAGGACTCGAAGCGAAAGAAAGGAACAAAAAAATGAACGAAAGAAAGAAAGAAAGAAAGGAAGAAAGAAAGAAAGGAAGAAAGCGAAAAGAGAAGGTACTTAAACGAGGGCTCGAAAAATTATCACGATTAAGAGAAAGAAGGCGAGACTGGGAAAGAGAAAAAGTGTGAATATAATAGACCCCCCCACCTGCCAAAAAACAAAGTTTAGTATGAAATTTAAAGAAAAAATTAAATAATAGAATCACCATTTAGACGTTTTTTTTGTTTTTTTTGTGAGAGTGCGCGCGACAATATATGCGGTTTTTTTATGAGTAAGTAGGTGACAGTGCTTGTAAATATGTCATACCTCGTTTGGAAGCAAGACTACAGAAGCAGGAAAAGCAGATAAAAGGAATTTTGTGGCTTCTATTGAAAATGACTACCTCTTGAAAACGCCTGGAAAAAAAACGATATGCCTACAGGAATATTGACGTGATAGAAATAAATTCTCGTAAAATTTTAATAAAGTCCTATAGCTTCTCGATTCTGGAAAATCTCCCTTGGCCTAAAAAAAAAGGGATATAAAAACTACCATAATTCATTTCATATAAGGCACCCCATCCCATTTATATTAAATATTTAGAGTTTTATGAAGTTAGGCTAGTTACGTATAGTATTGACTCTACCGTGTCTGGCTAAAACAATTAGGATATCAGGTGCCTCAGCTTCGTATTTTAGGATCCAACAATTATTTCTGAGTCATTTTCAGGAATAGAAAAGTGGAATGAGAAGCAAATACAGAATCTTAAACTGATTTTTGACTGATTGATTTGTTTTTTTACGGTTTATCAACTTTTTGAATGTTATTTACATTATTTACATTATTCGGACTGTTATCCTCATCTTTATTGCCATATTCACAAAGTTTCGGCTGTTGTCCGCTTCGGCCATCGTCAGGAGAAACAGAAAATACATTAAAATATTTGTCGGATTTAATCCATTTCCTCTAATATATGCACACACACACACACACACACACACACACACACACACACACACACACACACACACACACACACACACGCACGCACGCACACGCACACACACACACGTGTACGCGCATACACACACGCACACACACGCGCGCACACACACACACACACACACATGCACACACACATATATATGAATGAACAGAACCAGATAGATAGGTAGACAGATAGAGTGAGAGATATACTGTGTCTTAATAGTTTGCAAGGTCGTAGAGTTCACGTTGAAGTAATTTTGAATGAGGGTCGCATTTGTGGCCTTTTAGCAGCTTAAGTTCAGATCATTAAGGACCCTGCAATTTATTGCACTCGCTATATTTCGTTAAAAGAAAAGTGTTTTCAAAATTAATTTTATTTTTCTGTGAACAGTTTCGATAACGAGTGCATTTCATAATGAACACCATTTCAACCGTTACCGGATCATTAGATGAGCTCAAAACGTTTAAGGAATCTGATATTCCCAGCTGTTGGTTGCGTAAGATGTTGGGCTTTTGAAAAATGTTTCCACATTCCACAGCCTTCAAAGTTAATTTCTTTTTCTTTTTTTTTTACCTTTTTTTGTCGTTATATATTTTTTTATTTTTTACGTTTACCTACAACATTTGTTTGTTTCTTTGCCGCTTTTTTCCTAAATTCCTTTGTTATTGTTTTTTTTTTGTTTAGATTCGATTTTTAAAAAAATTCCTCACTCGATTTTAATTTGAAGTCTCCACGTTTGTTTGCTTTTGTTTTTGTTTTAATTTTCTTGTTGTTTCGACTGTTGCTTTATTCATTCATTTATTTATTCTTTTTCTTTTTTTACCCCCCCCCACTTTTTTTTCATTCCGCGTAAATTCTTCAAATATTTCTTCACTTGTCAACTTCCTTCAGATTTTGAGTTTCCTCCTACGGAGTTTCGCCATCTTCCGCATTCTTTCCACCTTCAGTCGCATTTTTCGCCTATCCTTGTCATCTTTACCGTTTTATTTCTCCTGTCTTACTCACAATCTTTTTTTTAAAAATTAATTCTTACGCATTTTTTTTTTAAAGATGTCTTTTGTTTCCATTTTTCTCTCGCTGTCATCTCCTTCTCGCTAAACATTAGAACCAATATAACATCCATTCTCTTAATATAGGTTCATAAATATATAAGCATTCTTGACAAAATATAAAGAAGGATCTGCGATATAATCTATCCTGACCTGGCATCTCGACTTCAGTGAATTTCTCGCCAGCATAACGTGGCTTCCATCTGTATTTTCTACAAATATTTTCATCGCAACTTCTCTGATGTGCTGTTTTAAACCTAATGCAAAGAATATATGAATTGAAGCGTACCCGCCATTTTATGATTGAAATAGCTAAATGCAACAATCACTTCTTCTTCTTCTTCTTCGAGAGAGAGTTTTCTCCCTCGCATTTATTGTCTGTCGAACTCCCTCTCGTTTTCTTGCTTCCCTGATAGCTACAATCTTCAAAAATTTAAATGCAACGCCAATCGCCATCTTCTGTCTTCTTGAATCCCGTTCATCTTTTGTTTTTTCTCCCCTCAAACCTCCTATCCTCAATTTTCTATTTTAATTTAACTCCCTGCGTTCTAGTTGCATTACCGCCTTTCTTGGGGGTGACCTTCCATTAGTAAGGAGGAAGTTCTCAACGTCTGTGCTGTCGCTGCCCCGCTTGAATTCAGCATCCCACTTCTTCACAGTTGCATAGAGCAGACGAGTTCTCAGCAAGGGTCTATATTATGCCCTCATGGATTTTCTTGGGTATCATACATTTCTTTTTCAGATTTTCTATGACTGTTCAAGCCTGTGTTTTGGCCATTGTAAGATTTATCGCACACCTCGTCTCACCTGAACTGAAATTAAGACAGAAGTTTGAATCATTTTTCTAGTTTTATAAGAAGTGGTAGTGTTTTGCCATAACAAAAATGATTCTTCTTTCTTGGTGAGGCTTAGAACCTTCTGATCGACACTCGTATTCTTCGTTTTAAAATCTTCAAAAGCAAGACAGAGATCAATTCGGTTCTAACAGATTTATTTTATTCCGGAATCTTACAGTCTTTTCAGCACGAAATAAAAGATAGATTTTCATTTTGCTTCGCGCGAACAACTGACAAAATTCCGGTTGAGATCAATATTGCAATTCCCTGAATCATGGCTCTTAATAGAAAATAAAGTGGACAGTAAGAACAGTAAGATATATAATCCGGTGTTCTTATTGATATTTTTTATTTTTATTTTTACAAAAAGAATGGAATCAATAATTAAACTTATACTTGGAGAAACTTTTGGAACGAATGGCAAAAATTTGTGTTGCTGTAATCAATTCCTAAGGAGGTCATTTTAACGAGAGCAAAAATTAATTATAATTTTTTTTTGTCATAATAAAAATTTGTAATAAAAAAATCACTTTTTTTTAACCATGTATAATAATTTGAAAAAATTACCAGAGGTGGCCTCAAACATTTGAACTGTAGCGTATATATATATATGTATATATATATATATATATATATATATATATATATATATATATATATATATGCGTGTGTGTATGTATGTACGCATGTGCGTGCGTGTGTGTATCTATGTGCGTGTGTGTGTGTATGCGCATGTGTGTGTATGTATATGTTTGTGTGTGTATGTATGTGCGCGTGTGTGTGTATGTATGTGCGTCTGTGTATGCATATGCGTGTACATGTGAGTGTGTGTGTAAGAGAGAGAGTTTGGGAGCCACACACAAACACACACACACACATATATATATATTTTTGTTATTGAAATTGTAGTAGATTTGAACAGCGATATTAGATCAGAACAATTTTTTTTACTGATGGGAATCTGATCTAGCCGATTTGGAATTGGGTCATTAGGAAGAAAATGGAAGATGATCGAGATAATTTTTATCGGTTAAAATTTGAAATAGAGCTTACTAAGACTATGTGGAACTTTGAAATTTACATGATTTTGGGTTGAAGGTAGCACTCGTGATAATCGGGTGTGGGCCAAAGGTCGATTTATGATCAGCCAGGTTTATCTATATAAACGCGCACAGAAATCTTTTGACAGAGTGTTTGGCTCGTCTGCCGTCGAGTGCAGTCGAGCTGGGTAGAGAGAGGTCGGAGACTGGAAGTGACGTCAGAGATTGGAACTAAACGCCCGCTAACATATTTTGTTGATATAAGTACGAAGAAGCGAATTACTCTTCCAACAATCTAAGACTGCTACTGATACTTTTATTACTACCACTGGAAACGGAAACGTTGAACAAGCTACAATAATCAAAAGTTTGTTTTGGGGCTAGTCTGTCGTCGAGTGCATTCGAGCTGGGTGGAGAGATATCGGAGACTGGAAGTGACGACAGGGATTGGAACAAAACCCCCGCTAACATGTACTGTTAATATAAGTACCGATGCTTCTGCTACCACGAAGATTACTACTACTGTTACTACTACCGAGGAGGAACGCAACTATAAACTTTAAGCCGCGCACAGAAATCTTGATCTCTCCATCGCAAGAATTGTATATCGTTCTGAGACGATTTCGCAGCAAGCTAATCACAACCTACTCTCTCTGTGTCTAGAATCCAGTGGATGAACATCACTACTGCTTACTGGATCAAACCAAACACAACGTGGACAGGAAGCAGGATTAAACCAGTGGACCGGTCGAATGATCTACGGATGCTCAGGGGACCTACGGTCACTCCCTTAAGTTCGGTTAAGACGGAATAGACACCTCAACCCAGAGAGTAAGACGTCGGAGGTTGAGGAGCTGGGGAGAAAGTGTTAGACTGGTAGCCTTGACCAGGATAGACCCGTGGGCATTACCACGGCCGTCTGAAAGAGGAGAGGGCGTTGCATTTGTGTTGTCCAGTCGGAACCAAGTAAGACCAAAAAGGACTCTAGTCTTCGGACTATATTGGTATAAAAGGGACATAAGGAGGAAAAGAGAAGGAAGCAAAAGAAGGAGGGAAAAGAAACAAAACACGGAACGGCGGACCTCAGGTAAGTCACTTTTTGGTTTCCTTTGTTCGCTCATTGCACTTAGATCTGCCAGTAATATTATTGATCTTGTTTTGACTTTGTCGACGTTGTACGCAGTTAAATCGCCACCACCGTGTTAAGTATTTTTCCTTTCGTTCTGTCGTTGGAAGTGGTAGTTGACAAGACGCTAGGATGAGCGTAGCAGGATCAGACGCCACAGATGACTTTACGGACGTGGGAGTCCCCGAAATATCGATGGGTTTCAGGAGGCTGATAGGTAGCATGAAGTTACCTACTTATAAAGTAAACCCTGCGGATCTGCACGAATGGATTCTGTCCATTCAGAAGAAGCATGTGACCAAGAAATGGTGCTCCTAGCATACGTCGCCGCAGAGGGGCAGGTGACCAAATTCATAGTGGGGTTGTACAGAGAAAACCCAGCTCTGACGTAGACCGAGCTTAAATTCACTCTGGTGCGGCAATACGCAAGTGAGCGTATGGCCATTGAGAAAGCCAGGAAATTATTTCGGCTGCAGCAACAAGGAGAGACTAATGAGGAATTGGGGGAAAGAATCGCAGGGCTAGCGGTGTTAGCGTTTCCGGAGTTGGCGACTCGGGACAGTGGTCCTATTCAGGCCTTGTTGGCCGATGTGTATATGGACGCGCTGAGTGACAGGGACCTGAGGGGCGACGTTCTGAAGGGGGAGTCCGGTCAGCCTGGCCGCAGCTATAGAGGCTGCTCGGACCAGCGAACGACTTTGGGATAGAATAAGAGGGGGTGTAGGTAGGAATCCCGGGGGGCCAAAGTAGTGATGAAAAAGAAGGACCGGGAGAGGATCCAGATACGGGACTCGAAAGAAGAGGTGGAAGAGGACTGGGAGGATGAGGCAGTTCCCAATAGGAGAGCCTGGGACCTGCGTTTTGGGTTTCACAAGCCCACACCAGGCCGATATGGGTTGGTGTGCTGGGCTTGCAAATATGGTGGGCATCGGGCTCGTACTGTCCGACAAACTATGGAGGCGACCCAAGGTCTTTGGGGCCGAACTGCATGACTTGTGGCGAGTTCGGGCACAAGACTCTGTGGTGTACGGCAGAGGGAGACCTTAAACAGGGGATAAAGCGAGTTAATGCGCTGGTGCCCCCTACCGAGAAGGAAAAGGGTCCAGGAAACGCCGATGGATCACCCGTGAAAAAGTAAGAGTCAGGTTGGCCCCAGTGCAAGTAAGACCTCTGAGATGCTGGACATGAGGTGTGGTCGGGCACTTTTCGGGAAGTTGTAAGGAGAGAAGGTGTTGGCGCTGTGGAGGGGCGGGTTACCTGAGACGAACCTGTCCTCGCAGGAGAAAGATGAACCACACCGAACGGAACAACCCTAACTCGAATAGAGGGGAGAAATGGGTTGCTAGTCCGAGAAAAGAGAGTCATCCGAGCTCTACCCCACCCAGGAGGGCCCCTTGACAGAAATCGGAGCCCCTAGAAAAAGGTAAACTCCTGTCACCTACTACCACGTCTCGGTTGTCGAGAAAGTGGGAGGAAGGGAGAGAACATACGGGAAGGAGAAAGGCACAGGTATACCGTTTGCTGAAGGAAGGGACAGACTTCACCTGTAATGTGCTGCTGGGAGACAAGAAGGTGAAGGCCCTTGTCGATACTGGAGCTTCAGTGTCACTGGTTAGCTCCAAGGTTTTTAGACAGTTGGGACTGAAAACGAAGCTTAGTCCCGTCGATCTACTAATAAGTCAGGCTGATAGCAGCAGGATGAGGATAGAGGGTATCACCTCGCTACTTTTCCAGTTGGCAAGAACCAGAGATAAACTTAAGGTTTATGTGGCACCTGACTTGTGTGGTGAGCTAATTTTGAGGAGTGACTGGCTTAGGCAGAATAAGGCACAGATCCGTTTCGACCCCGCCACCCTAACATTGGACGGGGTAGGGATACTGTTGGGAGAGGATAATTATGAACAATTGCCAGTGGTGGCCCAGACAGATATAAAGCTTCCCTCTAGGACTACTGTATCTGGGAAGGGAAAGATTATAACAGAAGGAGTGCTGAACAGTGACCTGCACCAAGTGGTGCCTACTGATAGGTATGATAATAGTGAAGGGGAAATAACCGTGTGTGATTCGTTGGTGAAGAGGTCGGGGACCGTTCCCTTACTGTTAACCAATACTGCCAATAAAACTATTAAAATAAAGCAGGGAGTGGAGCTGGCACAGGCATGCCCAGTGAGAGAAGTTGAACAGGTGAGAGTATGGAATGAGAATAGACATGGGAATAAGACAGGTAACGATGAAATAAGGGATGAAGATATAACAGCTCCTGAGCGTTATAGGAGGAAATTGAGGGGGTTGCTGAACGGTAATCGGGAGGTAATGGCCACTATTGATAATGAACTGGGACAGACAACAAACCCCTCAAATATTTGTTAGAGGCGGGGTGGACGAATAAGAAGATACAACAGTGGGCATTGAAGTTAAGTGGGTATAACTGCAGAATAGAATATTTGACAGGGAAGGATAATACCTGTGCTGACCTGTTATCGAGGATTCCGAGGCAATTAGAGACCGAATCTGTCAGGTTGGAGCCGGGTGTGGATGATAAAGCGTTCCAAATTAATGTGATCAATACACAGGCGTCGAAGGAGAGACTTGGTTGGGAAGATCAGGAAACGAGTGAAACGGAGATTGTTTCCGACCCCCACTGGAGAGATATGATTGGGCAAACCAAGAGGATAGCGAGATAGCAACTATCAGGTCCAGAGTAGAGGCAGAGCGTACCTCCAAATACATGGTGCACGATGGAAGAGATGAGGAAGTAAGTTTAAAAATGGTGATACCTGAGAAGTTGAGAGCTGAAATTCTAGACCAGTGCCATAGGAGGTTAGGACACCTGGGAATTGATAAGACGTATGGATTAATAATGAGAGATTACAACTAGCCTAAGTTGTTTAATGATGTTGTGAAACATGTAAAAAAATGTTTAACAAGGCAAGTACAGAGTCGAAGGAGTAGGGTTGCCCCAGTATTAGAAACGGATGTTCCGAATTATCCATTTCAGAAAGTAAGCATGGATATTTCCGGGCACAATGGAGAAACACATAGAGGTCATCTTTACATAGTGAGTTTTGTGGACTGGCTGACGAATTGGCCTGAGGCATTTGCCATACCGGACAAGAAGGCATGAACGGTGTCAGATATAATACTGAACGAAATATTCCCTAGGTATGGTGCCCTCGAACAGTTGGTTACCGATAATGGATCAGAGAATGTGAATCAGATTATGAGAGAGACGTTGGGAGAATTAAACATACAGCACATAACCACCTCTCCATATCACCCCCAAAGTAGTGCTAAGGTAGAAAGAGTTCATAAGACCCTCGCTGATGTGAAAGCTAAACTAACAGAGGATAATAGGGAAAATTGGGATTTATTTGTAACTCAAGCGTTAGCAGCTGTGAGATTATCGGTGAACGAGACGACAAAAGTTTCCCTTATTACTTGATATATGGCAGGGATGTAGTCTTACCAATAGACAATCTGTTACGACCTAGGAGGAAGTATTTAGGAGAAGATCATCACCAAATAGTTTTAGAACAACAGCATAAAATGTATACACAGGTGAAGAGGAGGATTCAAAGAGCCCAGAAAAGGCGAAATGATAGGGTAAATAAAAAGAGAGAAGTTTTCTTCCAGATAGGTTATCCAGTGTATTATAAAATACACATGATAGAAGGTAAATTGGACCAGAGATGGAGTCCATACTATAGGATCGTGGAGTAGACGGGCCCGGTTTCCTTTGTGATCTGGGACCAATTGACCGGACAGGTAAAGTAGTACACGCGAATGATACAAAGCTAGCTGAAATAGGAGAATGGAAAGAAGCCGAAACAAAAACGCAACAGAAAAGGCTGAGGAAAACTACGTTGTTAGAACCTGAAGGGTTAGAGACTGACAGTGAAAGTGAAGGGAGTGAGGAGATTGAAATTAGCCCAACTACCCTTCGAAGGCTGAGGGATGTAAGTCGGACGCCAGCGAGACTTTCTGAGGAAGGAGGGATTGAGCCTAACCTTAGGGAAGTAGAAGAACAGCGTGAATGGAAGGAAGAGGATGACATTCCGTTAGCTCAATTGCAGAGTAAATTGCGGGCTGAAAAAGCACCTTGTGTTAATGAGGAATTACCACTAAAACGGCGATTGAGGGGAGCGGTGCAGCCCGAGCCTAAGGATTAAGTGAAATCAGTACAGTGGCTGTGGTGAATGAGTGACAGTCTGGGACTAACTGTGCATTTATCATCGGTGCTGGTGAAATGTGTGGACGGGCCCCATGCATGCACAGTACTGGTGGTGGTGTGGGTCGGTGCTTGAGGTATCGCTCTGATATGTAACCACCCGCTAAAAACAATTAGAGAATGATTGAGTAAGACGAATTATTCTCTCCATCTTGCAGACATGGACGAGAGGAGGCTCCTCGTACTGACGATGCTAGTTGTCGTATCTAATACCTGGGAACATAGTGAGAATACTGTATTTAAGAAGACTAGAGAAGTGATTATAACTAGATCAAAGTGGTTGATAACTTTGGTGATAGACCTGCAGCTGTATGATAAGTTACTGGGTCAGTTGAAGACTGAAGTGGACAAACAAGATACAGCCAGGACCCAAGTCGTCGGAGACTATTTACCACCGTAAATTATACCCCTTAGTTCAGGAATTCTTAATACTTGAGAGAAAATAGAAGGATATGAGTTACTATTTGAAAGGAATAAAGTTGTTACGGACCAGGCAAAAGAGGGCAGTATTACTTATAGTGGGAAAAGCATTAAGCGTGTTGTTTGGTACAGTCTCCGAAGTGAGAGTAATTCAGAGGAAATTAGAGGTGGTAGAACAGAGACAACAAGCAATGGCTCAGTCGGTTAGAGAGAGCGTATCTATACTCAATGTTACTCGGCTGGAATTGGCTAAGAATAGAGGGAGTATCAATTGGTTGATTTCTCACCTACAGGTTTTTAGAAAAGAAGTGATAAATGTAACCACGTCTGTAACAACCGAATTACAGAAATTAAAGGGTTTTTTGCAAAGGTATTTTCAATTATTAGCTATAATGAGTAAGGTACGTCAAACAAGTCACTCTTTAACGGTGTTATTAGAGCATGTGAGAGCACAATTAGACATGCTGTCGCTAGGACACCTGTCTCCGAGTATAATAACTCCGGAACGAATGCCAGTGGATGGACGGAATTGTGGGAACCCATTGTAAGGGAGATTCCTAAGATGTCGCTAGAAAAGATGCCGTCGTTGTTAAGGCCAATCGATAAGATTGATCTTGGACGGTTGAAGTCGGAGTTAGATAAGATAGGTACGCCGAATTCGGACTGGAAAGAGAATTTGGTTGCTATAATAACCTGGGCGACCGTTGTGGGAATAATGATAGTCATGGCCTTGCTAGTTTGGTGGTGGTTGAAGAGGCGTGCGGTGTTGTCGATCGGGCAGAATAAACTGGCACGGGAGTGCATGAGTGAAGGAGGGATTCGAGTCAGTGCACTTTACCAAAGTAGGTCCGACCCGAGTGCATTGGGACCCCTAACTGATATTGAAGAAGAGTCCACGATTGTCGTGGAAGGACCTGAACCAACAAAAGATTCGAAAAAGCCTGTTGTGAAACCGAGACAAAATCGGAGGGACAGATTTACGAAATAAATCTAATTTTTATTTTTTATTCTTTTGTAATGAGACTGAAATAATTGGTAAGGAGTATTGCGAACTCCATTAAATAAAAGGAAAGAACACTCGAACTAGTGAACTATGTGAAAAGATTCTATTGCACGAGATCACCACAAGAGTGAACTTTAACCGGAAGTTGCATGTCCATATGTATCGTAAGGACAATGAAAATGCAAATGGGCATAACGAGCCCTAAGAGGAACTGAGGAATCTACCTGTGCATGCTGGGAGAGACGTATGTTTAAGTAAACCCTAGTCAGAAGCATGTTGAACTGGGTTTTCTCATATTTTGTTGATAGGAAAGCTTGTGTGTCATTTACTAGTAAATAAAACATGGGCAGCAGTGGAAATGTTTACGAACCACACACAAATACACACACATTTTTGGAACGAATGGCAAAAATTTGTGTTGCTGTAATCAATTCCTAAGGAGGTCATTTTAACGAGAGCAAAAATTAATTATAATTTTTTTTTGTCATAATAAAAATTTGTAATAAAAAAATCACTTTTTTTTAACCATGTATAATAATTTGAAAAAATTACCAGAGGTGGCCTCAAACATTTGAACTGTAGCGTATATATATATATATATATATATATATATATATATATATATGCGTGTGTGTATGTATGTAAGTATGTGCGTGCGTGTGTGTATCTATGTGCGTGTGTGTGTGTATGCGCATGTGTGTGTATGTATATGTTTGTGTGTGTATGTATGTGCGCGTGTGTGTGTATGTATGTGCGTCTGTGTATGCATATGCGTGTACATGTGAGTGTGTGTGTAAGAGAGAGAGTTTGGGAGCCACACACAAACACACACACACACATATATATATATTTTTGTTATTGAAATTGTAGTAGATTTGAACAGCAATTTTGTTTACTGATGGGAATCTGATCTAGCCGATTTGGATTTGGGTCATTAGGAAGACAATGAAAGATAATCGAGATAATTTTTATCGGTTAAAATTTGAAATAGAGCTTACTAAGCCTATGAGGAACTTTGAAATTTACATGATTTTGGGTTGACGGTAGTACTCGTGATAATCGGGTGCGGGCCAAGGCTCGATTTATGATCAGCCAGGTTTATCTATATAAACGCGCACAGAAATCTTTTGACAGAGTGTTTGGCTCGTCTGCCGTCGAGTGCAGTCGAGCTGGGTAGAGAGCGGTCGGAGACTGAAAGTGACGTCAGAGATTGGAACTAAACGCCCGCTAACATATTTTGTTGATATAAGTACGAAGAAGCGAGTTACTCCTCCAACAATATAAGACTTATACTGCTATTATTATTACTACCACTGGAAACGGAAACGTCGAACAAGCTACAATAATCTGTCGTCGAGTGCAATCGAGCTGGGTGGAGAGATATCGGAGACTGGAAGTGACGTCAGGGATTGTAACAAAACCCCCGCTAACATGTACTGTTAATATAAGTACCGATGCTTCTGCTACCACGAAGATTACTACTACTGCCGTGGAGGAACGCAACTATAAACAAAGCCTCGCACAGAAATCTTGATCTCTCCATCGCAAGAGTCGTATATCGTTCTGAGACGATTTCACAACAAGCTAATCACAACCCTCTCTCTCTCTCTCTCTCTCTCTCTCTGTGTTTAGAATCCAGTGTATGAGTTTTTACGTCAATTATTTTCTTTTCTGTAACCAGTTTCTTTTCTATACTATTCTTTTCTGCTATATAAAAGACATTAACAATTCAACCATTGAATAATTGTTTGTCCAGCTTTCTGCAGATATATATATATTTTTGGTGCATACTAAATTTCTTAGCTCCAGCCGTGTCTACATCTTCAGTCGACCGTGAATGGATGAACATCACTTCCGCTTTCTGGATCAAACCAAACACAACGTGGGCTGGAAGCAGGATTAAACCAGTGGACCGAATGATCTACGGATGCTCAGGGGACCTACGGTCACTCCCTTAAGTTCGGTTAAGATCGAATAGACACCTCAAACCAGAGAGTAAGACGTCGGAGGTTGAGGGGGTGGGGAAAAAGTGTTAGATATGTATGTATGTGCGTGTGTGAGTGTGTATATATATTTAAGTTACGAAAAATTTGGTAATCCGTATAGGCAGTCCCAAGGAGGATGAAATCCTGAGAGCTCAATGTAAATTCAGAGCTAATAATTTAAAGAAAAACAGACCACTTTAAGGCGCCATGTAATAATTTATTTCACCAGAGACCTTTTAAAGAACGCTGGATCATCAGACTACACTTCCAAAAGGTGAAAAGAAAAATGAAATGAACATTTACACTTTTGCCGAGTAGTATTAAGTTTTTATATATATATATATATATTACAAAGAGTCAATCTTACCTTGAATCAATCAGCAATATGAATGCGATTATTGGCGAAATCACTTCGCTAGTAGACATAAACATAAGCATATTTCTATATCTTTTCTATAGTTTTGATTCTAATGGATAATAAAGCCTGATGATGAAGTGTGTGAAGCATTTGAAAGTACTAGCAGAAATAAAAAATAAAAAAACACCATATCCATTTTATTTATTTATGAGGATCTCATCATTCGGAGGATTATCAGTAGTGTAATGCTTGTTTATGTCTACTAGCGAAGTGATTTCGCCAATAATCGCATTCATATTGCTGATTGATTCAAGGTATGATTGACTCTTTGTAATGTATATATATGCTGCCTATTTTATATATATATATATATATATATATATATATATATATATATATAATTTTTCTTTTGCAATATCTTTACGTTCCTGTTTCTCTATTTATCTTAATTTACTTCATTTTAAAAAAAATTTCTCTCTTTGTTATTTCCCTAACTTCTTTGTCTTTTCTCAAATCCTTCTCCCTCATTCACTGACCTTTTCTAAATCTTTCTCTTTCTCTCTCGCACGTATCCCACAAATCCTCTTCCTGTTTCCGTATTTATTGTCAGATTCTACAAATGAAGAGACCAGACGATTCTCTATTTACTACGGCTTTTATTCCCGAAGCTTCTTTCTTTCTCGTCGAGGCCATCTTGTTTTTCCCAGAAAAAAAAAATCCGATTTTCTGCAAATAGACACTTCTTCAGCAAATCCAATATCATGATCAAAGCGAAAAACTTAGCGGACGCTAAAGCTGGCAATTAATCTTTGGACGATTGTCGCGGGTTTATTGATGAAAAGTACCTCGATCGGTGATAGAATACATGAGAACTCTGAGATAATTGGCAGAAATCGGACTATGGCCGGCACCAGTCAAAGTAGCATCTCAACGAGTGATTCAGGAGAATTAATTAGTTACATCTCGATGAAAAAAGAACGTTTTTACCTTAGACTCGAAGAAAACGTACGCTGTATTACCAGTCGACGAATGTGGGGTCATCAGGGAAAAATCGATTATACTTCGAAGCTTCACCCGGACGAGCCCCCAATTATGTCACGAGCGGGGCGAAGTTTCGAATTATAATCGAATTTTCTCTAATGACCCCGGTTGCTGTGTCATAAAAAAAATTATATTTACGTCGGATATTCTATACCCAGATTGGCTCAGGGATGTGGTTCGGGTATAAACATGATTTCAGGCAAAATTCGGTTAACGGAAAGAAAGCAGTAAAATAAAGGGAGCAATGATTTATGCAAATAAATGATTAAGATAAGACGATTGTAACAATAACAAAACAATTTAATTTGCAACGTGAGGGAAATAGATTTAAGAGTGGAGATAGACTTGAGGTATTGAAGGTGTTAGTTAGATGCAGTGACTGGACCCAAAAGGTGTGAGTTCAATAACTGGTTAAGGCAGTGGAGAATTTCAGAGGAGGGTTAACAGGAGATAACTGACATCAATTAGACATGGCACTTGGAATTAGAACAGTCTACCCCAGTGAGCGAGATAAGGGATTCAGTTCGACATTCCAACCACCTGAGGATGGCCGGAGCGTACAACGGCTGAAACGTTGTGATAAACATGGCGACAAAGATGAGGACAATAGTCCGAATAATGTAAATAGTGTACATAATACCTCATCTCAGAAATATAGACAGATACTGAAGAAGGCCGGAGCGTACAACGGCCGAAACGTTGTGATAAACATGGTGACAAAGATGAGGACAATAGTCCGAATAATGTCAATAGTATTAGAATTCTAGTTTGAATATATTTTCCATTCATTGTATCTAATACCAAAAAATATCAACTTTATTTGGATTTATTCTTGAAATAATAAAATTTTGAAGTCCGTTTGTAAGCAAAACCCTTCAGGAAATTATGTATTTCTGTACATTTTTCATGTGGTCTTTAAAACTAGATGCTGAAAATTTTCTGAAAATTATGAATCGAATATTTGGTGTTACTACTTATAGCCTCAAACCTCAGCTTTCACATCGAGTCCAGTGTTAATTTTCTGAAAAAAATCAACCAAACCCGAGTGTACAGTGGGATCTATTCGATTACATTCCGTTGCTTTACTTGGAGCAACTCTCTCCAGAAAGCCACAACATAAATCTTCACTGAAGGGCCAATGACAGACCCAAGTACTTAATCACTACGTGCCCCCACCCACCGGTTTTCTATTTGATTCGCCCGCCGTCAATCACGCTCCAAAGTATTCCTCCCTTACTCTTTGATTATCCCCCGTTTTCGAGAAGAGAGGAGTGACTATGATTTCGTAATTAGTTCAAGTGGGTCGGGCGTGGCCATTGCGAGGCTGGTCACGAATGCCAAATCCCAATCGCTAACAAAGTCCTTATCAACCACGACAGGCAGCCCACCGCCGACCACGCCGATACGCCATCTGTGATGCAGGCATCTTGACAGAAACGGTCACTGGCTTTGATTTGCACGTTTCTTGAGAATTGATTTGCATTTGTTTAATTTTTTTTGTTGTTTTTTCGTTTTCTTTTCTTGATTTTGGAGGGGGGTTTACTTTTCATTTATAGAATTTGAGACTTTTTCTATTTTTTCGGATCATTTTTCACATAAAGTCTTAATTATTTTTCGCTTGACGATTAGAGTTAGGTTTCAGTTTTTGAATCTGTTTACTTATCTCCCCGATACTGTTGATCGATCTACCTATCTATCTATCTATCTATCTATCTATCTATCTATCTATCTATCTATCTATCTCACTCATTCTGTTCATATCTATCTATCTATCTATCTATCTATCTATCTATCTATCTATCTATCTATCTATCTATCTATCTATCTCATTCAGTTCATTATCTATCTATCTATCTATCTCATTCTGTTCATATCTATCTATCTATCTATCTATCTATCCAAGTGTTTCTCTTTCTCTCTCATTATATATATATATATATATATATATATATATATATATATATATATATATTTGTTACAGCTTAAATCCAAATACAAAGAAACTTGCAAGGACGCAAGAAAACACCGAAAGGAATTTCCTTAGTCTTCAATAGCCCATGCTTTAATATATATATATATATATATATATATATATATATATATATATATATATATAAGTTGCCTGACGATTGCACTAGCATGAAACAGACTGTCGCCTCTAAGTGTTGACTTCTATGTTCACTTT